>JBCAUA010837329.1:0-28297 GCA_038406235.1 Peronia verruculata
AGACCGCATTAACGCAACCAATTATATGTCGCGCATGTAAAATATAGGGTCTGGAATTTGTTGGGAAAGGTCTGGAATTTTTTTTCACTGATGTCCTGGGAACCCTGTTGTTAAAAAATTGTTATTGTTAGACATTTTTCTGTGCAAAAATGCATGTACAGGCTTTGTAAGGGGAAGCTTATTAGGGGAAATAAGTAATAGTAACAATAAGTCAATGTATTTTTCATTGTTATATGGTCCCCATTGTTATATGGTCTCTGTTGAATATGAAAAATCCTGGTCCCTTCGATATCTATCACAGTTCCATTGTAATATCCTAATTGTTTTGCTATAGCTCGGCCATTCAGGCATATAGTACAATCATACAGTGTGGTGTCAACAAGCAAGCCATAGAAAAAAAATCTTTTTACATAGTATGCTAATCTTTCTCTGTAGGCCAAATTCCAAGAAACTAATATGTTTAGTGTGCTACAGGCAGGCAAGCCGTAGGCAGGAATATCCTGCTGAAAAAACTTTTGTCCTAAATTTGATGTCTGTCATCTCATGCTACTCATTTGTCCAGGTTGAAAATAGATTTTTCTTTCACTTCCATGGTTATCATTTGGATAATTTACAGTTAATTCATGAGCTTGTAGTGATATAAGGAAATAATTTTGCGAATGATTTGTGAATCAGATTGATTTCAAAGTATTATTTTGTAATGACTGAGAATGAGAATTCCCCCTCATTACCACACTGTTTCTTTTTTTACTTTCATAGTTCATAGACTGCAGAATAGAATTTGTCCATTAAAATGCGTCAGTTTTCTTGTTTGTCTTTTTTTAAACAGGCACAATTGGATACAACCAACGGAATCGTATAGATACTCTGTTGTACTCACTGGTATATCCACAGGCACCTCTAGTCAAGTCAAAGGTAGATGTTGTTTGTGTTGTTGTTGTTTTTTTCTATTAACTCTGTGTATGTTAACTTGAAGACAACAGTAGAGGCAATGGTAAGATAACCAGAGACAACAATGTCATTAAAAGTTACATGCTAGTCCAGTTTATTTTTATTTTATTTTATTTTTTTTTTTTCATTTCTTGTCCTATATATGCAGTGCTTCAAGCAGTTCCCAAAAGGGGAATAGTGTTGTAGTACTTTTGTGTTGTTTTGTTTTGTTTTTGACTTAGGGCCTTGAGACTACTTTAAGGTTAGTTTGTGTCACTGGCAGTTTTTGCCTCCAGGTCTGACATGAAATAAAGCCTAGGAACCCTCTGCCTAAGAGCCCGGTCCACCAAAGAACCCGCCTTTACTGTGAAACAGAATTTTTTCACTATATTTTACCCCTCAAAGAACTAGCTCCCATATAAAAAAATCCACCTAGGAGCCCAGTGTCGGGCCAAGACTCGTGAGTACTAGTGGTTAATTTCACATCATACTGGCCACTTGAGCGAAACGTACAGTGCTAGATGTGCAGTAAAATCGGGATGGTGGTGAAGAAAACAGGTAGACAAAGAAGTGGAGGTGATGGTTGATGAATGACTGCATGATCAGGCCATATTGTTGACCAACCTGTAAGCATTCTTTGTTTGACAGCACGTGGGATGGAGTAAGTTGAGCCTCCTGACTGATCAGTTGTTTCGCTACTTGAGTCACCCGTGCTATTACTCATAGGACGGCATAGCAATGTCATGTTTTCAACAAAGATACTGTTATAGGAAAGCTCACTCAGTGTCTACTGCTGGGCAGTATTGATGTAATCATGCGCAAAAAAAAAAAGATCAGGAACTGTTAGATCTAATTGTAACACATTCGCAGGGAAGAAGGCTGTATTTATTCGCATTGATAGATCTTTAAAAAGCAGTATTGATCAGAATAGTGAAGACAATCTGTGGTCAGAGGGGTTGCATAATTTTTTGATCCACCTAAAAACCCATCCGCCTAAGAGGCCGCTTTTTTGTCTCCCAGCAACTGGGTTCTCAGGCGGAGAGTACTGTAGTTTCAGCCCTAGTGTTTTTCCATAGGTGCAGCTAACAAATACTCTAATGTTCATGTCAAAGTTTTTGAGGTGCTCAAATGTAAAGGCCATAGTTTTCATGATAGATGTCAATGTTGTACATTATGTAGGAATCTCATCACTCAGCTAACTGTGTGTAACTTTCCAATCAAAAATTTTTGGTTGTCTGATCTTTATGTTCACATGTTACTGGGCATATTCAGAAATTCAACAGTAGTCAAGTAGACAATACTGAATGTGTGTAGTCATAAGGTCAAGGAAATTCTTAGAAATTGTTATGCAAGACAAATTTTGGGAACAACAGAGGAGGAGGAGATTTGGTAGAGGAAGCAAGTGAAGTCATCATGTCACAGAATGAAACATGTGATTTGGGCACAGTATGTTATTGTCACAGATGGAGGTATCTGCATATTGACTCTATGTCCACTCCTTATCAGCGGAATAATAACAGTGACAGAATGGTGAGGTTTTTTTGTTGTT
Source organism: Peronia verruculata (assembly GCA_038406235.1). Lineage (NCBI taxonomy): Eukaryota > Metazoa > Mollusca > Gastropoda > Systellommatophora > Onchidiidae > Peronia > Peronia verruculata. The sequence goes on from JBCAUA010837329.1 coordinate 2,480, forward strand.
GTTTTTTTTTTTCTCTTGTCAGACCATTGAGTTAATCAACTTTGACAAGCTACCTGCAGGTCAGAATGCCACTGTTGCTGTCATGAGCTATAGTGGATATGATATTGAAGATGCTTTGGTGTTGAACAAGGCCTCACTTGATAGAGGTAAGGAGCATTTTATTAAGGTATATAGTCTTACATCTTTTCACAGAGAATTGGAACTAGAAAAAAGTTGTATTTTGGAGTCTCTGAGTATGATTTATGTATATTATAGTACAGCATGCTTTTGCTTGATTTCTCAAGATACAAGCAGTTATTTGAAACACTCAGAAAAACTTGGAACAAGAAGATTTAAAACAAGCCTAGTATAATTTTTAACACACTAGCCAATATTACATGATGTATTTTCTTGAAAACAGGATATCACTCTATGTGCAACATAATTTGAATTTAACTCTTGTTTCACACATAGGTTTTGGTCGTTGCTTAGTGTACAGGAAGCAAACATGTGCAGTAAAGAGATATGCCAATCAAACATTCGATAGAATCATGGGCCCAAAGGTTGACCGAGACACTTACAAGCCAATCTGGAAACATCAGTCACTGGATATAGATGGCATAGCTGCCCCAGGTGAGAGGGTTTTTCTTTGCCTTTATCGTAAATCTTGGACCACAGTGCGATCTCTAATACTTTCCTTTATTTTGAAGAACTAAATGAATTGTTCATGAACTTCTTACCTACCACTGAAAATATAATTAGATTTTTATCTGTATAAGAGTTTGCAGCACTCAAGGCTTCAAAACATGACTCTAAGAATCTTACCTGTCTTTGATATTTATATAAACTGTTTTACAGTTTTTAGAGATAAAAGTGCCACAAGGGAAAATATTAAGTGCTAATTCATATTCCCAATATAGGCAGTTTTTCACTTTAATGTAAGTCGTATTAGGTTGTGACAGCAAACATCAGAGCTTTGATATGCGACCAAAAAAAACATTTGTATAGGTATAAGAAATTGCAAACCTGTCTCATTGTAATGCAGTGGTCTCCACCTAAGAATCAGGAGATAAGAAAAGCAGGCTCTTAGGCAGATGGGTTCTTAGGTGGATTGAAAAGTTACATAACTTGTCTGACCACAGACTGTCTTCACTACTTTGAATAGATGATCATTACCATTAGTTAGAGATTAATACATGCAAATACATACTGCCTTCTTTCCTAAGTGTGTGTTATAATTAGATCTCACAATTCTTTATTTTTCTTAGCTAAAAATTACATCAATACTGTCCAGCATTTAAATGTCAAGTGAATTTTCACATAACGGTTTCAATGTTGAAAACATGATATTGCTATGCTCCCTAAGAATAATCCCATGAATGAGTCAAAGTGCTTACAGACCAAAGTAGCAAAACAACTGACCAGTCAGGAGGTTAAACTTACTCCTCCTTATGTACAGAGCAGATCATAAGTACTGTCCTACGTGTTGTCAAAAAAAAAAGAAATGCTTACACTGTGGCTTGATTATGCAGTCATACATCAATTATCACTTCCACTCCTTTGTGTACCTGTTCCCTCCATCCCTGTCCCATTTTATTGCACAGTCAGCTTTGTGTGTTTCTCTCAAGTGGACAATATGATGTAATATTACACCATAAATACTTGTGTCCCTTGGCCCAACACCAAGCTTTTAGGTGGATTTTTTTATATGGAAGCGGATTCTTAGAGAGGTAAATTATTGAAAAATTCCATTTCGCAGCAGAGGCGGGTTCTTAGGCGGAGGGTTCTTAGATGGAGACCATTTTACCAGATTTTAGTCTTTTGAAAAAAAAAAAGAGAATGTGTGAAATATTGGCTATCTAAATTTTGCCTGTATCTTTTCAGTTTAGCATTCTATGTTGAATGATATTTCAAAAACGTCATTGTTATTTAAAATTCTTCTGTCTTTATTTTCAGGTATGAAAATTGAGAACCGGCAGGTGATGGTGAACAAAGAGATGCCAACAGTTACAACACCATCACATCAGCCACAGATTGGTCAGATCAAACAGACAGAATACAAGGAAACACCTGTCATGTGTGTTCTTTATTTTTTACATGCTCATTCACCTCTTGGTTTTGTTTTATATGTCAGCCCCTTGATCCATTTGCAAAGTTTTGGTCTGTGTTATGAGATTCTTATATGCTTGATATCCACATGTTTAGCATTTGATTTTAATAGCCATTATTATTGTAAGTTTTGCCTAGAACATATTGTAGTATTTGTTACTGCCAAACTCTTTTTAATTATTAATTGATTAAGATACCAGTTTTGCCAACAAATCTTAAAGGCAGAACTGATTATTCAAATGTCTAAGCTGGAATTGTTTTCTTATTAGAAATGTTTGTAAAGTAAAAGTTCTTTTTAGAAATGTTTGATGATTTGAAACAGAGGGCCGAGTAACAGGGATGTCAAACTTCCAACTCTTTGATCATCACGGACTTTCCCAAAATTTTAAGATGACAAGACAGTCTGGGTTTTATAACAGTTTGTGATAAAAATCCCTCACGAAAATAGTGAAACCAGAAGTACAAAAGAGGTTTGCGCATGCTCTGGACAGGAATCGAACTGCTGTTCAGCAGCTGTTTAAAGATCAAGATTGAAGTTCATAGTGCTTAATTCCTCACACCTGACAACATGCAATTGAGTGGTTGTGTGAGAGTTGTTGATGGAGTGAGAGTCAGAATTGTCAGAGCACCAACAACAATAGACAATGTGCCCATGGTACTAGAAAGACTAATATAAGAGAGCAGCTGTTCATAATCTGGATTTTAAAAATAGATCTAGATCCCTAGTATAGTTACTGCCAGTGGGATCTTTTTAGTTCTTGGAATTCCCACTCTTTATATTATTCTATAGTCCTGTTCCAGGATCTTTTTATAACTTACAAAATCTCTCTCAGAATAATGCAAACGTCTCTTTGGTTGAAAAGCCTAGATTTTTTAGTAGTGTCTTACATAACAGGACAGCACCAGACCCATGATAAAATGTGGGGGGTTAAAATTGTCCGACTTTTTTGTGAAACCAGTTTGACTTGATATCCCTGGACTAAGAACAAACAAATCTTAAAAACAGCCTCACTTTGATTAATGTTACATTTGCACAGTACTTGTAGGTTATAGTTTAGTTTTTTTGTTGTTTTTTTTTCAATCATGAAGTAGAGGCAAATTATCTGAACATTTGAGAGATACAGCTTCTCTTTTCTTACAGCTGAAAATTGCACAATTTCATCTTTTACTAAAAAACTGCTTTTTTATCATTTTGGCTCTTTAAATATTGCAATCACTGTTATTTGTTGTATGAAACAGGCAACAGAGTACAAGCATTACAAATTTTTGTGGAAGCTTAGAACTTTCTGAAGTGCCAGTTTGCTCTAGTTCTGTTTTGTCTGTCACAGGTATAAAGGAGCTGAACCATCATATATAGAACGGGTGCTGATCACATCAAATCAAGAAGAGTCTTTCTTGATAAAAATGTTGCTGCGGCAGACAAGAAGACCAGAAGTTGGTGACAAGTTCAGTAGTCGGCATGGTCAGAAGGGGTAGGTTTTTAAGTAGAATGGTGTTGTTCTTTCAAAACTCTGCCGTCTGGTAATTGAAGAAGCATCAATGTGTACTCCGTGTAAATCACAAGACTCCTTATCAATGATTTTTAATGCTAGTATGCTGTTTCAAACTGTCAAGAAATATTGACACAAAACACGTTTTCTTGAGGCCTGTGCCTTGTATACAGAGAACATCAATGAAAAGAAGTCTTCATTGTTTGCTATCTTTCCCTAAGTTTATTTATTAACCAGCTGTGAAATATTGGCACATATCCCAAACTACACTGAATACAGATCTGCAAAGTCTTTTGGTAGCCACACAGAAATGACAAGATCTGGTCCTTACCTATATTTTAAATTTTGTTGTTTCAGAGTCTGTGGTTTAATAGTGCCTCAAGAAGACATGCCTTTCTCAGATCAGGTATCATTAATTTGTGCCCATCTATCTAGATCTAATGTGTTTTCTTAGGACATTGAAAGACATAATTAAACAAGTCTAGTCATCCACTTTAATCTGTTGGTATTTGACACATCAGACAACAGGAGGCTGTTAACTGCAGTCATTCTGCAGATTTATTCATTTTTTAAATTTCTTTTTTAATTGTTTAGCCAAGAAAGCAAATATAGTGGAATCCACTGAAAGTCAACCTCTCAGGACCCAGAAAAAGTGTTGACTTTAAGTGACGTTGACTTATTAGTATTCAGGGAACACAATCTTGGGTTAGGTCAATGCCCCTTATCCCTACCCAAAAAAAAGTTGGTCTTAACTCCCCCTCTTAACTCCAAGCTAGAAGTTGTAGTATTTTGCCTTGAGTCAACATCTTTATGATGCTTCCACTTATATTCCTCCAGATTGATCTCAAACATTCAGGTCACGGAGTTGAGGATAAAGGTTATTAATAGTAGGAGGTTGAATAGTCACGGCAAGCGCAGTATGCAGGAATGAATGTGATCTAACATGTGAATATCAGGTGCAATGCCTGTCTGCACTGTCATTTTGTGCATGTGTGCATGCGAGAACAAATTGGGCAAAGAGAGCTGAGTGTGGGTAGGTGTTTGTGTAATTTCTGCACAACATGAGGCAAGCGAAGAGGGCCAAGCATGGAACTGTGTGCCACTCAGAGTAGCATGTGTGTGTAACAAGGCGATCAGTGGTTAGTTGTTTTGCACTGACCAGATGTGTGTCCACAGGCTCACTAGTGCACACAAGAAGGACGAGAGTGAGTGTGGAACTGCTGTATGGGTGTATGTTTGTGTATCCCTGCCAATGCGAGACAGGTGAAGAGAGTCAAGCATCTTTACAACAGGCCTGTGGGCTACAATGTATCGTAACAATGCATCTCTCTATCTTCCTGTCTGACCTTTGTCAGCGCAATTTATGGCTGTCAGTTGGCCAGTGTGGGCCATTGGAGTTGACTTTAAGCTTTGTCACCTCTGAAGGTGTTAACATCAGAAACAAGACTAATGAAATACAACGGCAAAAAAATTAGACCATCAGTACAGGTGACTTGAATCGAGAATTAAATTTAAGTATTTTAAGCGAGTTGACTTCTCATGGGTTCCACCGTATGTTAATGGTATTTATGTATGTCAAGCAGCCTGAGAAAAAAAGGCTTGTGGTGAAAATTTTCAATTCTGAGTTAGTAGCAGCCTTTTCTTAATACAAAGCAATTTATATTGTTCAAATATCTCCATTTGCGAAGAAGTTACGCTCATTTGAAGAAAATCAATTTGCAAAAGCAAAAAGTGAGGAAAAAATGCATTTAAAGTCTACACTTTTTTTAAACATCATCTTTCCCCACAACAGACTGCAAAAGAATAAAGTCGGAACATCATCAATTATTTAACTGTCAAATTTGAAGAAATTAACTTTATCATGCTAGAAAACATATGTTTGGGTCATTAAATAGACAGGATGTATGGTTCTGGTCTCAATATAAATCTGTGTCTAGTGGGCATTCTAGTTGCGACAATTGAGTCTTCATTGTCACTGGATTCTGTGTCCATAACAGTTATTGGACAGATTTCCTTGGTATATCACCACATTAGTCCTGATTCATATCCACTAGGGCTTTCCCTCTGATAACCCAAGGCCTCGAAGGAATGTAAAGGTTGTTAGAGTCACTCGACAGCAACGAGAAAGCCATTGTTTTTTTGTTTTTTTTTTGTTTTTTCTCATTGTAGCAAATGCTGATCAGATGTTTCCTACATAGTTATTCCTATTGCACGATTAAAAAGAATATTATGCAAAGAAAGTGAAGACATTCAGTGTCAGAATCAGTTTGTTTTGTTAATTTAAACAATGTATTGATGTCCTTATTGAAAAGGAAAGCATGAGGAGGAGCTCTTGGAGTTACAAGGTGAAGTCCATGCACCGTGGTTTTGTTTACAAACTTTTGTACCTCTTTTCACTCGGATGTCATGCTTAATATTCATATATGCTCTTGGCACTACGAGAAAGTTTAAAAAGATAAAAACAAATCTATGTTTTATTACCGTAATATATGCACAAAGCCTCCACAAAGTACTGTATTAGATTGGATGATTTTGGCGAAATCTCAGCTTGATAGGATCATAAAATAAAAAGTTATAAAATATTTGGGAGGCCCAGATCGTTTATCCTTTTAACATAATTGCAGAAATAAGATTGCTTTGGTTACTCAGTTTTGACCTGAAGCCACATCCTTACCCTTTGTGTTACTGAAAAGTTGTCCCAGCAGCATGAGCCTTTTTTTCTTAGACCGCCTCACATATGGTGAAGCCAGTAAGGATTACAAATTAAAGGAAAAATCACTTGTCAAAAGTGGTAGAAGTGATACATACAAAATAAAATTGCTGACATAGTTTACTGACTCATAATAACAGACGGAAAAGCAATCAAAGCTTGCTCTAAATTTTAAGATGTCTTTTAATTTATTTTGTATATTTGTTTCAGGGAATATGTCCAGATATCGTGAGTATTTTATATTAATTTTGTCATGAACTACTTTCACAGTTATTGTAGATATTTGAAAAAGAATCCATTTTGTCACTTATTTTTTTCTTTCTGTCTACTGATTTACTTAATTTTCATTACATAAATCAGAAAACTTAGTTTAAGGTTTGACCATTGTGAAGCAAGATATTTCACAGAATAAGAAACATAGTAAAAGCATCACAGAATGCAGGATCACATGTGAATACTGTCATATATTTGAAAAGCAGAAGTCAGATCTCATGCCCCAAACAGACAATAATGCTAAAGTAATAAAGCACCACTAAAGTTAATGAAACAACTGCTGTCCTTGAGGTTCATTGCCCATTAAATTACAGAAGGCTGTTGTTGCTTTATTTCCAAATTTCTCTCTCAGCAACATTTCATAAGTAGCATAACATGTGGCATGTGGTAAAATCTCATGTTCTCACTAAAATGGACTTGAAATTTCTGCTGCAGTTTAAATCTACTATCTCACTTTTTTCTTCATGGATTTTTGTTATTTTTGCTTCATTGTCTTTAGCCATAGCCTTTCTTGCCCATAAACTACCATTTGAGATGCAACATGATGAAATCAGGCTCTCGTCAGATTTTGGGCATATGGAGTTATTGGTATCACTGTAAAGATTCTTCATTTCCCTTTCAGTGTGTGAAGAAATGATTGTTTAAACATAGGTAGAAGTTGAGATTGACCATTAAAGATGAAAGGTGTGGCCTGTTGCTGCAGCCAAATTTATTGAGAAAATAGCCGATCACTTTTGTAAAACCTTATTAACCTTTGTTAGGCCATGCTACTAAATTACAATTTTTGGGCTTTTGCTTGATCTATTTCAGCAAAGTGAACTATAAAATCTATTTTTAGATTGATATAGAAGGATTTTGTGAAAACAAAAAAAAAATTGCGTTAAAAATTCACGTGATTTCTCTGGTCGGCTCAGTTTGATGAGGGCCTGATTTCATCATGTAGCGTCTCATTTATTCATGAAGATGAATGGGTTTTTCAAACGAATTGCCTAATTTCAATGAAAAAATTTCAATGAAAAATGCACCGACCACCCTTCATCCTTTTTTGACTTCTTGTTCCAATTCCACGAGTTGGTCTGCTGTACTACAATTTCATCTAAAGCCAGCCTGGAATTTGCTATGTAAATTTTCTTTGTCCAAATGATATTTCAGTGTGTTATCAATTACGGTTTCAATCATTTTTTTTTTTTTTTTAAATTAAATGTGATGTTAACAATATGGGCCTGTATGAGTTAACATCTTGAGAGTCTTTCCATGTTTTTTTTTGGGGGGTATTATGCTCGCTGTTTTCCAATTCTTGGGGAGTTTTTCTTTGCCTTACCATCATATTATGCAATCTACTTATGTATTTCATTAGATCCGGGTGTGCTTCTTTTATCATCTTTTATACCACTCTGTCTATCCCTGGTGCTGTATTTTTTCTTCCCTTCTACTGCTATCCTTATTTTTATTTTTATTTGTGTTATTTCCTTTTTTAGGTTTTCATTGTATGTCTTAGGTTCCCTTTCTAGCTCTTCATTTAGTTCTTGATCAGTTCTTCTCTTCTTTCTACTTCTGAACAGGCACTAGTATGAAATTTATTGGGCCATATGTTTAAATTTTAACTCAGAGCAAGTAGACCCCAGATAGAGAATAAAAGTTAACCCAGTTAGCAAATATTATGATAGCATTTACTGTCCTACCAGATCATGAATCCCCATGGCTATCCATCCCGAATGACAGTAGGCAAGCTCATTGAACTCCTGGGCAGTAAAGCTGGTGTACTAGAGGGAAAGTTTCACTATGGCACAGGTTAGTCTTCTTGGCAAGCATCTTCTTCTGTCTTCACCTTTGGCCTGAATAGTTTAGATCAACCAGGCAGACCTCTCTGTGAAAAATGTAATGGTAGCCAGTATAATTTTTTTTTTTTTTTTTGGTCCTTATCACTGGAATCACTGTCACCAAAAAGGGTTTGAGGATCTCCATAACTTTATCTCCTGTTATCTCTTTATGTGTGCACTGTTACTGAATGTTAATACAGAATTACGCTTACTCTTACGGTAACAATATTATTATGATACATTCTGCTAAGGTCTCAGGAGTAGGGAGAGCAATCCTTAGAACATGCATGAGATCATTATTTTATTACATGTACCATCATTTTTTTTACGGACAATAAATTTTAAATCGCTTATCATTTTCTTTTTAATTTTTATTAGATTGTTTTAACTATGTATCAGATATGTGGCTTGTATATGTTGAGATCTATAATTATTGTCCTTGTCATGCACAGACATGGGGGGCAAGGGTTGGACAAAATATGTATGTTGTTAATGTTGATTGGTCAGACATAAGTTTTTTTATTATGTTGTCATGTGGCATAGTTCTCATGTTTTGTTCAAACAGTTTAGCCTTTCTCCTGCTCAAACAGCAATGTGATCAATAATTTTTCTTCTTTTTTTTTTTCAACATTTTAAAGTAGAAGCTTTTTGGGCCATTAGATATTAGCTGTCATATTCTGTGCTTTCCCTCTAAAGAAAACATTGTGCTAATGAAAAGAAATTGTATCCGCATCACAAAAAAATGTGGTGTTATATAATTCATATCTGCTACTAAGTGCTTTCTTTGATCTGTGATCTCTGTGTCAGCCTTTGGCGGAGACAAGGTCTCAGATTTGTCTGAGGTGCTGACAGAGCATGGCTTCAACTACTTGGGAAAGGACTATATCACATCAGGAGTCACTGGGTGAGTGCTGACACTGATGCTTATCTCAACTTACACAGGTGCTGACAGATCATGGCCTCTACTAATTTAGGAAAGAAACATTACATCAGAACTCATTGGATAAGTGACAGAAAAGGTCAAATGAACAAGTCTTTAAACTCTTCACCACTTCTCTGACTAAATTTTATTTTTTAATATATACACGTTTATTACCTTTCTTGAAAGAGTTAGTGAAGGCTGTTGTAAATTTGAACAATTTGAGCATCTGGTAACTAATGCAGTTTTATTTGGATTTCATTTCTGAAGCTTCTCTCCTCTTTTTTTTTTTTTTTCCTTCCAGGGAACCCTTGACAGCATATATTTATTTTGGACCAATCTATTATCAAAAGTTGAAGCATATGGTTTTGGACAAGATGCATGCACGTGCCAAAGGACCCCGTGCAGTGCTCACACGGCAGCCAACTGAAGGTCGCTCCAGAGACGGAGGTTTGAGACTGGGAGAGATGGAGAGAGATTGTCTGATTGGCTATGGTGCCAGGTAAGTTGTACTTCTTTATCGACAAGTTATTTGTTGTACTTGTTCTTCTTACTGCTAGATTAATCTGATAACAGTATTGTGCTGTAAATAAATGCTTTTCTCAGAGTGTGGAATGGAAAGAGAAAATCACTCGAAAGATATTGTGATACACATTGTACATGGCACAAGCTCTTTGATCTTCTTGCTACAGTTTGTGTTCTGTGAAAACACAAAATTTCAATGATGTGTGAACAAATGACAAATTGATTTTGGCACAGAATAGGCTCCAGAGTGACATGCAAATCCTGTGCCAGGGAAAGGATTAAACAATTAATGAATCTTCTGTTTATGCAGTAAAAATGGGCACAGAGAAAACAGACGAATTGTCTGTAATTATAGACATTAGGTCATGCTTGATCTTGTAACCTTATTTGTTTAAATTTGAGATGATGTAGCTGTCTTCAGTGTTGGCAAGCACAGATGTGATTATTATCAGGCAGCAGTGTGTCCTATGTGATCAGTATCAGGATCATGAGCCAGATGAAGCTTGAGCAAAATAACAATATCCTTTTGATTTATTTTTCATTACAATGCTGTATCTGTGCTGTTCATTCAGTAAACCTCAATTCATTAGGTGACATATCTCAGCCTTAATATTAGGGTAAATATATTCTTCTCAGGGTATTAACAAAGCATGTTGCAATTTCCCTATCTTCAAAGAGTGCTTTATACAATACGTTTTTGAAAGAAGTGGGCAACAAACTTTGTTCACTGAACTGCTTATACTAGCATTAGCGATGTTGCCTCAGTTATACTTTGTCTTCTTTTCCAGTATGTTGCTTCTTGAGCGTCTGATGATTTCTAGTGATGAGTTTGAGGTAGATGTCTGCGGTCAGTGTGGACTGATTGGATATTCTGGATGGTAAGTGGGATTTTTTATAGCATTAACTTTACTTGTTGTTCATTTAGGAGTCATCTTATGCAGAGTGTATTCTTCTTCACAAATCTCTACTTGATAAGCTTCATTATTCCCAAATGAGATATCACTTTCATTTAATGGCTATAGAGTAATTGTTTATGCTTTTATTTGTTTAACCAGTTAATCTAGTCATAATATCATCATAATTTCAAACAAAGATTATATGTGAGTCAGCACCACAAACCCTAACACAAGTCACATTCTGGAGGTTCTTACTTTTATACATCACTAGAATGTGCCACGTTTTGTATTTAATTTGATTTTAAGCAGTTAAATCTTTTCAGCCTTTGCAAAGTTTTGCGACAGTTAAAACACCTACCCCTCCCAGTCAACTTCTGAGAAATTTGCCTTTGATGGTAGAACATTTCTCTTCATGAGGTTTGCCTGTTTTGTTACTTAGGGAAGGGTTTAGAATTAATATTTATGCTGGTAAGATCTATCTGTGATCCGAGAAAAATGCCATTTTCAAAGTAAAAAAATGCAGAAAAAAATGCCAAAAAAGCAAAAAAATGCCCCAAGAAATGCAATTCGCGAATTACAACAGATTATTATAGCGTTTTCAGATAAAAGCCTGTACAGCCCAGTAGCAAGCATATATTAACATAGGTCTAATTAAAGGTAATAAGATTAGTAATTAAGCTTAATACTTTAAAAGAAAAGGCACTGCTAACATGGATGATAATCTCCAGATCCAGATCCTCGCTCCATAATTACATGTATAATACAAACATGACAATTACAAGATCAGTGGACAGGGTGAAAAACCTGATGTCACTGTTTTTACCAAAGGTCACGACACTTTTTGTTGTACCTCTGCTTGCCAAACAAACATACACATTCAGAAGTTAAACAATTTAAATTTTAAGATTGAAGTCTCATGTGGCTAAGTCTATTCAGCCAGTCACAAATTAATGTTTCCAAAGAGGGCGTACTAATAATAACTCAAAACAGAAAAGGAGGTATTAGTTGTCAAACATAGGCTCTGAAAATGGTATTTAACATTCACATAGCATTGATTCAAATTAAGTCAATTGAGCATTTCAAATTGGCCATATATTTTGCAGCATTTCTATGGACAGCAATAACATCATATTCTGAGACTACTCATCTACTCATAATACTTCTCAGAATGTTGCTGGTGAGGTGTGGTGTTCAGTCCACTTCTGGAAGTTTGTTTTGGTGTGTTGATGAATTGCTCCAATTCTTTTCAATTAGATCTAGGCGCTAAATATCTTTAAACTATTGACCTCTTCTATCACTAAATCTAGAAATACAATGACTAGGCTAGATTTAGATTCTATACCTTAGCCCCACTAACAAATAAGCTATGCGCCAAAGAAGGAACAAATCACACAGTGGTCCTCTTCATTGCGACCAATTTCTCATTCCTCGATAAGACACTGATTTTTGCTTGGATGGTAGCTATTGTGTCAGCCGAGTAGGCCTTTTCAGGGTCATATCTTCATACTGGCTATACCAGGCAGGCTTAGAGTTGAGTTGAATTTCTTTGCTGGAAACCCTCCTCTCTTCAGTCTTTTGCCCTTACCCCTTTTTCTATAGTCCCTCTCCATAGCGATAAGCCTAGATTCAAATGTAAATTATGTAGATGTATATCCTGTTGAGGACACGAAGCCTGGTTTGATCATCGTCATTCTTTGACTTCGATGTCTCATTCCCATTCAGGCTCATTCACACAATCGGACCCAGAATCATATTCGTCACCTTCAGTCTCCTCACCCGGCAAAATACTCATACATATATATCTTTTTCAAAATAAAGGGATACACAACGGCGTTTCTCAGACATTCTGGTGGATATTTTTTAGATCTAGACATCTGCTAGGCGGTTGTTTATGTTCTGACTTTATTAAGTGCTGTAGACTATATAGAGGTTGACTGTAGTCACAGTAGTAAAGAAACCACTAGAGTTACAGTATTCATTTTGTTTTCATGCCAGATAAGAAATCTCCGCCAATTTAAACCCCAAAAAAAATAAAAATCTCAAACTCAACAAAGAATTTCTATTCACTTCCCTAATTGAAACATACTATAATGCCGGAAAAATGCGCCGAAATGGCAAAAAAAAAATGCCAAAACGTCGAAAAGTGCTGTAATCGTGTGGCAGGTGGGTAAAAATGCGGCGGCACTGCTGTGCGGCCCCATTTTTCTCGGATCACAGATCTATTGAGAACGGGGGAATGTGGACCATTTATTAATAAGTGGTTTACCTCAACAGATTTTGCTAGATTTAATCTGACCTCCTTGCCTTTGATGATCAAAGTGATATATTTGGTGACATTTTCAAAGGTTCACCCTTGTTTATGACATACCAGTATGGCTAAACAGTCATATTTCATCACAACTCAAAATAGTGACTTTGAAGATTTTCTTTATTTGGGTAGCTGGGACATGTTCATGGTGCTGGCTTACTTATGTTTTACATTGTCTACTGGTAATCCAAATATCAAGAGTAACACCAGGTCACTGTTGCAATACAGAATATTACAACTACAGATCATCCTATGTACTATGTTGATCCTGACCAACAGTTTGGCTGGTTTTTCTGTCTTTGTGCTAATAGGTGCCAGTACTGCAAGTCATCCAAAGATGTCTCCACTCTGAAAATGCCTTATGCTTGTAAACTGCTGTTTCAAGAGCTGCAGTCCATGAATATTGTGCCAAGGTTATCCCTCAAAAGATACAATGAGTTATAGTAGGAAGCTGGAGAGCCTTTTTATAGTATGTCTGTGTATGTTAATTATGCCTGTGTACAAAAGTTGCAAAAAAGACATGGAAATCGGAAAGATCTTTGTATTGAATTTGCTGTGCATTTCTTGTGCAATTTTTATTTAAGATAAGATAAACTTTATTTGCTCTCAAAAAGAAATAGGCCTACTATTCACAGTTGATGAGATAAAAATATGTGTAAGACACATTCACATTACCAGCAGACAAAAAATAATTACTCATGGCATTTACAACATGACAGCCTCAAGGAACATTGCCTGAACTTGATGAACATGCTGCTGATGGCAGAAGTTAAATTCTGTAATGCTCAGGATTAGTTCTTATGTATATGCAACAAATGCCCAATTGTTTTAATACACTAACGGACTTTAAAAACGAAAATGGTTCTACTGATGGACTTTAAAAACACAACACTTGTTATGTAGAATCATTGTCAATTGTTGTGTTTTTAAAGTCCATCGGTAGAATCATTTTCAAGTTTTGCATTTTTAAAGTCCATCAGTATACGTCTGGGTAGAAATTACAAGTAATGTAAAAGGAAACTACGGATATATTGTTGTTTTTATTCTGATATACTTGACAGATGACATAGAAAAGGTGATGAAGCTTCCGTTACTTTAATTATTGCTCTTGCATACAATGAATTGTTGCAAAAAGTGAAGATGCTTTTAAATGTAAGATCTCTGCATGAAATTTGAGAGAATATTTTGGAGGCCTTCAAGTTCCAGAAATGTGAATGAAACAGTGGGGATTAGATTAGTTTAATTGGAATTTGGGAAAGAGCTTTCTTAATATCCAAATCCACAAAGTCCCAAACAGTAGTTATTCCAATGAGGGAAGCCTTTATATATCATTATAATAATGCATGACCTACAGAGGCCTTTCTAGTACTTGTGTTCCTTGTTATACCTGTTTACAAAATGTGCAGAGAGTTGAAGAAGCTGAGGTAAAAAATGATGTGAATAAGGTCTGAATTCTTGTTTTTGTATTTTATCCTTGCTTTTCATTATTTTGTTCTGAGAAAGAGAGAGTGACCTGATGAGATTCATAGAGGAAAGATCAGTGTTGACCTCTAGTGAGAGGGAGGGTGCACATATTGAGAAATATATGTTATTGTTTTTAATGTGGCTGTTTGGATTTGATATGATTCAAAGAAATGACATGACAATTAAAACAGTCGGACTTGGCCATTCATGTTACATTCTTTGTTCCAGACTCACTGTTTCACTACATTGTCCACTGCGTTGTCCATATTGGCTATCTATGTTACATGGCTGTCGAGTCTCAAATTACTCGTTCATAAGTTCAGGCAACAGCATCCCCAAGTTTTTCTGCATTTAAATCACAATCTTCCTATTTAGAACATATCCACCCCTCTAAGTCCAATGTCTTACCCATTCCCCTATCCAGTCACCCATCTATCAATTTAGGTCTGTGTCCTTGTCTCCTTGCCTGTCCATTTACCTGTCTGTCTTTTTTTTTTTCTTCCATTTCTACTCACTCGTCTGTTTATTTTGGCTCTTCATTTCCCATTCTTACACTCTATTCAATGTTATCTGTCTGTTTTGGTGTTCATTCATTGACACATTCCTGTCAATATTTTTCTGTTGCTGTGATCATGTTAACTGTATGGCACACAGGCATTTTATTGAAGAAGAATTGCAGCATATCACAAATTATTTTTTTTCTTTTTGCAAGCATTACTAGATTCTTGGACAGCATACATGCAAGTTGATAACCTTTATTTTTATAGGTCCTGATGGACAATGGTGGGGGGGGACATAAATCTCTTGTGAGCGAGGAAATTTATCGAATTTACAAAATAAATTATTTGACACATACAGACAGTCACAGTAACTGAGATAAAGAGTGGCAAGAACAAGGAAAACATAATGTAAGAAGATGGAAGAAAATTTGATGAAGAAACTATAGAAGAAAATACACGGTTTTGTCCAAAAAAAGGTAAAGAATATCCGTAACATTACCATTTATGTAGACAAACCAAATACATGCAAAAGAGGGAAATCAACCGGTGGACACAAACTACATGGCCAGAGGAGAGAAGCAAACAGACGGAGGGGGCACAATAAACAAAAGATCAAGAACACAGGGGGCTGTTAACACGTCATATTGCACAATCTTTAAGTTGAATCCGGCACGATAATGAGAGCGAAAACTGTGGATGAAACTTATCATTACATGTAGCTGAGATGCTAAATGCTCATTCAGTACACTAATGGCTCCAAAACCACTACTCATATTAGCTACGGTATGCTCTTGAAGTGATGTTTGATGCAAATCAGTATGATAACAGCAATAGGCATTGCTATCTATAATAAATATTATTTATGTCATATGTGTACCGTACAACAAAAGCTAAGGTGGTTCCATCGTTGTTACAAAATTCGAGAGCGGGTTTGATTCCCAAATTAGGTCAGCAAGAAACATTTAATTTGTCATACTTGCTCACCACAGTACCTGCTGTACTCACGTCGAACATGATTGGCAGAGCTGTTTACACATAGACATACTTAAGGATTTCAGGCATTGAAGAAAAGGCATCCCGACTAATAATAGGCCTACATGTTATAACTATAAGATAATTACGTGTGCATGCGCTACTATTCAGCGTGCCATCTATAGCAATAATAATACTAATTACAGTATCATGTAGTCTACATGACATACATGTATGTTATAATACAAACATTACTGTCATAATGTGGCAAGTGTTCACAGAATTCAGTCAGTGTAGAACAACATACGGATATAGTATACGCATATTGTAATAATAATAATAATAATAATAATGTAGGGGCCTACATACACAGAATTATTAATGTTTTGCTGCAGCAGGCTAATTACCACAGTTATTTCACATGCATCTTCACATCTTGTATTCACACTCACTATGCCTTCCCTCATCTCTCCACTCCAGAAATAAATCTTATCTCTGCGTCCATCACATTTGTAGTGCATGTATGTCATAGGTGAGAAGAACAGGAGTAACTCAACTGTGGTCACTAAGAAGTTCAGACACCGGTACACGTAATTATACTCAACATCAATCTATTGTGTGCCACACGAAATGTTCGAAGTTACAAAGTGGGAAAGATTTACAATTACTGATACGTGTACTAGTGATAAGGCGTGGGTTGTGAGCGGAGGGATTTTTCATTGAGCACCAACATTTTACTGTTGTGATTGTCATGGGATGGCTGAGCAGAATCAGTTCATATAATATGCACTAGGCCTATATAAGGCGCTGCACATTCAGGGAGATCTATCACTAGCACAACCAGCACGGAGGCTATTTCGCGGACATTGTCTGATACTAATGTACAACAACTCTGGATTTTATTGCCTCACGATATGCACGGTCTTTCAGAACTACATAAAACATTTTTTGACGAAGAAATACACCAACTTTAACTTACTTTAAGTTTATATCTATAGAGAGCAAGTTTCTGTTATGCTTCTCTCGCTCTCTCACTCTCTCTCCCTCTTTCTCTCTCCCTCTCGTTCTCTCCCTATCTCTCTCTTCTCTCTCTCTCTCTCTCTCTTCTCTCTCTCTCTCTCTCTCTCTCATTTACCCAGATAAAGAATGACAGAACTTTTTTTATAATTATCAATGATTAATTATATGTGTTTAGATGAATTTTGTTAGCTACTTAGCACTAGAAAGAAACATAACATGCCATGAAATGTTCACTTTCTTATACATTGTATTATGAAACCACTTCAGCAGCAATTTGAGACAGATAGATTCAGCATCATCGTGACTGAGTATTTAATCGACTAGATACATGTATCATTCGTCTCGAAAGAAAGTCATCTCTGTGTGTGTGTGTGTGCGTGCGTGCGCGTGCGAGCGAGCGAGCGTGCGTGCGTGCGTGTGTGTTTGTGTGTGTGTGTGTATGTGTACACATAACATTATTATGTAGCCTACATACTACAGGTATAGTATAGTGGATAAATGCCCCTGGATACCATGTCCTCAACAGCGGTCACCGCAGATTCCGATAGGTTCGTAAAGACACAGAGGTATAGCAGCCTACATGTACTTGCAGTTGTATGGTAGATATTACGTGGCACTGAACCAGGAAGACTTTTACTGTAAGTTCAGATCACACAATGTAGCCTACTGACTCAACATTAACCTACTGTGTGCATCACGCCGCGTGAACAATTAACATTACTCAATTACCACAGTGCACGCTGCAATGGACATTTCATGTCATATACCAGTACATTTTATTGGCAGTCGGTCAACTAATCTGGCACCAGCCTGGTTGAACGCAAACTGTGAAAATCCCCGCCTCAAGTAGATATCTAAGCTGATGCGAGGTGACAGCCTGGAATGGAAGGATCTTAGAATATAGAGGCCCGAGCCAAGTTTGGAACGGGCTGTTTCTTCCCTGAGACTAGGCCACACTACATTAATCGTAGCTTTGTCTGCCAAAGAACGCCAATGTGTTTTATAGATCTGCCATAATTCAATTAGTGATGATTGATATTTTTCATCTATAAATTGCAGCACTGCACGATCAGTACGCCAGAATCCTGACATCTTAAGGCCTATGTTGATGGATTCAGAAGATGATAGGCCTACATGTTCTATGTTTTGCTGAACTGCATACAGTTCAAACAAACATTCACACTCGATATACACGTAACCTATTCACGGTTGAAATTGACTTCTTTAGATCTATATTTCTAAATATTGTCCACATGAGGCAACCACTCGCAGGAGGTTTGAAAGGCGTAAATAGAATCAATCGTATTGTCCAGACTTTATTTGTGTTGGAATTACCCCTGAAACATCTTAAATCGCTCAAAATAGGCAGCTATATAGTTATATCGTAAAAAAATCATCATGTCGGCAAAGGAATCTTAGTCAGTAGGCCTACTTTTTCGGGTCGCAGCTATGCGTGAAAAGTAGTGTATCGGCATAAACGTAGTTCTTTTACTTTTCAATTTCATATACATGTATTTATATTATAGATAAGTCAACAGATACCGCGAGGGCCCATATGTAACGAGTGTATGTGTGTGCATCGTTCGGGAATATGAATAAGTTCAATAAGGATAAACGTAAAGAACTGACCAAAAAGGTAAGCTTACATAAAATGCAATATTGTTCAGGCACCTTTTACTTTGCCGTCAAAATCCATCATGAGACCCACTTTTAGAACACTATAGTCGCCAAAATTCTAAACCTATATTATGTGCAGCAATGATATCTCCAGGGACCACGGAAGAAATTGGACGATTTTTTCAAATAAATGAAATGCAGATATAGTTGCTTGTTATGAACAACTAACTGAAAAAAAAAAAAAGAATGGCTCCTGCTTCATTCACACACACACACACACACACACACACACACATACATACACACACACGCACGCCATAACATGTAATTTATCCGTTGTGTTTGTACAGATAAATATAATCACGAAAGTTTAATTACTTTTTTTTTGAGAGCTGACAAACCGTTTTACAATTTGAAATATCTTTGCTATGTATCTGCTAATTGATGCACTCTTGAGGTAAAACTTTTGCGGTGGGCGAGATGAATACATGTATTTTATGGACTGTCCTGACTAACATTTACGAGGTTAGCCAGATAGGCCGGTTAATTAATCTACAACATTGTTGCATGCTTGTAGTCAAGAGCTGCCGCTCACAATCGCCACTAACGGTCACTGTTCCGTGTGACTGGAGAGCCAGGAGTTAATGAACAAATGGATTAAGTCACTCTGTCACAGTCACTTAACAGTGAATTTAAAACCCTGGGTTTAAGGCTCAGTAAGCTGAGCTAACGTCATCTATCGCCGTCGATTGGTCTTCATGTTGTGAATCTGACCACGAGATCAGAGTGATCTGAGTGATTGTTTTTGCTTAATTGATGTCTGTAAAGTTAGTTCTCCTGAATCTTGGACAGATGAGAAGATAATCTAAGTGCACATTTGTTCCCTCCTAAATGTGTCTAAATGAGTTTTTAATGCTTGAACCCGACTCCCAAGGTAGAAATATGTGTACGTATATTTTCTATAGCCAAGACAAGGAACTCAAATGCAGAAAAGCAGACATAACTTCTATCTACATGTATATAAAGTGGAAGTCCGCACACTTGAAGATAAAACATGGTCAACAGATTTTGCAACCTGAGGAAGAATAAGTCTTAGTTGTCATTTTCAAATAGGATAGTAGCTTCGAAGGATAAAGGGACATAGTAAACATGACCACTTTTTCGGGGGAAAACAATCACAAGTAGTCCAGCATGATTGTCAACGAGTATAAAATTTAAATATAGAAAAGATAATACCATACGTATGGCAAAAAAAATGATAAACATACCGGCACGTAAAATGTTTATAATGGACAGGCATTAGCCTTTTGATTCACGCGCGGACGATATGAGCAAAAAAAAGTTTGTGTCTGAGGCTATTCCTTTATTTCGCAGCTAATTGTGAGCTTACATCTCAAGAAATGTTACATCGGCCCACCACGTAAGATTTTGCCTTGCTTTTTTTTTTTTTATCCCCAATAGAGCCTCAGCGTGTGATACCGCCACTGTCAACTATCGCCTATACCTGAGAGGTCATTATGGTTGGGCACGAAGTGTACCTGGCGCAACACGCTGTCAAGCGACAGTGGGCTCTCCCAAATTGTGGCGGATGTCGTACAACTACGCATGCGTCTTGCCTTGCGACAAACCCAAATCGAAGCAGGGCTTTCAACGGGGAGTTAGTTCTTCTCAGTGATCACGTAGTTTCGCCGAGCAGAAATTACCTGGACCGTGATGTAGTGTTATTCAGGACTCAGATTTCATAGGACGTAATTTAGCGCGGGAATAATTATAGCACGTTGTTTTACACTAGAAGTGGCGGCACACTCGTGTAAAATAACAATTAAAACATTACTTGTTTGTGTGTTTACTTTGCTCGTAATCGTATATATATATACAAATACCCGAACAATATACTTGCTTTGGCTGCTTATCGACCCAACGGCCAGTTCGATCTCAGATAAGGCAAGGACCCTGTGTGACCAGCTCTGGTGGATACGTTGGAAACAGCTGCGATGTGAATATTCCTTGTTATCATAAGTATATATTTTGCGTTCATGTGACACATACTGTTGGATTACGTTTGTAAATACTTTGGATTATTCTTCAGAAAAAAAAATCAAACGATCAACCACCCATGGAACCATGACAGGTATGTTATACACCCCACTCCTCCGTGTTTGTTTCTTGTTTTTTCTATACTTTTTTCTTTCTTTTTTTTCCCATAGTTTTGTTATTTGCATATGTCTGTTCCTGAAAAAAAAAGCTACTTTTGTGTACGTCTGTCTGTGTTTGCACGTTCGGTGCTTGGGTCCGATGTGTTTTGTAAAGAGACAGAGAGAAGGAGCAAGACAATGAATTCATCTATGCATGCAGCTTAAGTAATAGAACCGTAAAATGATTGCTGGTTCACATTTTAGTTTCATTGTTTGTTTTGTTCTGATTTGTTTAACTTCTTCCTCATCTTCCTTTCTTCTTCTTCTTTTCCTTCTTTTTTTTTTTTTTTTAATCATCCTGTAAAGTTTGTTTTGTTTTGTTTTAAATTGGGCAGAGTTACACAGACAACGCACGATCTGGTGTTTTCTCCTTCCTTTAAGGTTAAGAAGCGCAACAGAATTAAGTATTTATTATGGCTAAAAAGGAATTATGGCTTTTTTTTTTTAATTTAGACAACGAACCATTTCAAACAAACAACATAAAAAAAAAATAAAAAAGATATACATCTCTCTATATAAGACTCTCTTATGTTAGCAGAACTGTTTCACACGGAAATACATGTAGTTAGTCTTGGTTTGAACACAGATAGGGAGATGAATAACCGGGGAATAAATTGAAATATATAAACAAATTATGGTAATTCAAAAGTATATCTAAGCGTTTACTTAGAAGAAAGTAAAAAAAAAAAAAGAAAAAAAAAATTCTTTTGGAACTCAAGAGGCCATATGTTATTTACCAAGTAGCTGCGGCACCAGGACAGTCCTCGTTTTCACGTCATCAGCATTAGATTTAGGCCCAACTGTTAACGTTCAACGGGTCTTATCAGTACCGTGTTATTATTACGGTTGTGTGTTCACATATGGGTGGGGCCATATTCTTGAATTACAAATTTGAATTTGACAAACGGAGGCTATGAAAGAGAGTAAATTAGCTGGAGTGTCCTTGAGACAAGTTTACTTTCTCTTAATCTTTTCCCGAAAACCGAAATAATAACTACAGGATCAGATATAAGGTAGTATTGTCAGATGCCACTGAACTTTCCCTGGCAGCCGCCGTTTCTCTTGCTTGTTCTGTATCAGATTATCTTTTCTTCTTTTCCGCTTCTCTTCCTACTCTCTTCTTTTTCTTCTTCGTGTTCTCGTCATGTCATCCTCCTTTTATATATCGCATTATATGTAAAATTTTATATGTAATAAAATAATAATTAGTGCTGTTGTTTACAGAAATCATTCCGATTTTCATGAGAATCCTGGAGGTTATATGATATCTGCTGGTACTGTAAATTAGATGGGAGAAATTGATATAATGACAGCGGCATTATAAATTGAGGTTCATGTGATTGCTGTGTTAATGTTAATGAAACTTTCTATTTTGAAGAAAACAATGGCAATGATTTGTGCAACAATTCAAAGCAGTTCAAAACAAATGTGGACATTCTGAGGGTAAGAAAAGAATTGGATTGGCCAAAGGAATCCAAGCTAATTCATCAATATTTTGTTTGTCACCTTTCAGTCAGACTACAATGTCCAGACGTTAAAAGGAGGCAAAGCCTTGAGCTCAGGCCAGGCCTGACAGGGTATAGAATAGACTGTTGACGAGAGCATTTGTTAGACTGCTTTCTACGTGGAAAGACTTAATCCGGAGTGTTACCAGTGTGTTTACATAGGTACTTTACCAGTAATGTCGCCAGGATTCAAAGTTGTCTGGTGCCTGTGGGCTATTTTACAAACCGACCCAACCGTCTTTAGAACTGCTCTCCAACTGGACTCACTACTATAACTGCTATTACAATCGTTTGTGTGGTTTGGTGGCTGTGCAAATTACAAAGTAGAATGGTGTAATGAACAGAAGAGCAAGGCAAATATCTAGCCAAGCACGTCTCGACGGTTGTTGCGATCCACTATCGGCGATATGACCTTTCAATACATTAGATAGTGTGAGTACGGGGGATTACTCTGGTTTGACAGACCCAGGTCTGAAGATTTTGCCACACTTGTCGGGCAAAAAGCGTGTTTAACTAAAAAATGTCATCCACACTTCAAAATCTGAACCCTAAGTCTGTGAAAATTACAGAAACGTGTTTGGTCTTTGGTATTTTACCATTTTGTTGTTGTTGGTGATGGTGTCGTGGTGGTAGGCCTATATCTGGTGAATTGATTCTATAAAATGAATTTAAATATCTATAATTTATGTGTGTGCTTGTCAGTACAAAGGGAATGATGTATGGAGGAGAGGAGTGGAGAAATGGGGGGGGGGGGGGAGGGGGTGCAGCAGAAATGTTCATGTTATATGCTATACTATAAAGGGACATCATAGACCTGTATATTAAAAGGCTTAATGACATTTGAAAGTACCACTGCTATATTAGCTATTTTCAACGTCTTCAACTGTATTCAAATTTATATGACTTGATGTTATTCTAGTTTTCTGGCTTTCAAGAGTCAAGCAGAGACGAAGACAGACAGACAGACAGAAACTGAAATGACTGGCCTTTTTTTTTTTTTTTGAGAAAGAAAGAGAGAGAGAGTGAAGGAAAGAGAAAGTAGAGAACATAGGACGATTTTGTTTGTGAAGAATGTGTGACTTAATGTTCCTTGAAAATCTCGTTGGGAAATCTCGATCTATTTGTGTAATGTGATTTCTTTCATTCCTTTAATATGGCCCTGCTAGTGATTCTTACCTCCATCCATGATGTGCTGTATCCTCTGAATAAATGTATATTGTCGTCTCTCTCTCTCTTAAACCTGTATTCTTCTCTATGTCTTTGTCTTTGTCTGTCGCTCTCTCTTAGTCGTGCTCTCTCTCTCTCTCTCTCTGTCTTTTTTTTTTTTTTTATTGCTCTCTTTCTTTCCACTACATACACACAATCACGAACACATGTATTTACATCTAGAACTTTTTAAAACAAAATGAATAGTTATGAAGGCGCAAAGCTATTTAACGATCTATATCTCAGAGACTGCGTTTGGAATAAGCGCCACACTCACCTCTTGTTTCCACGTAGAACACATCTAAAGACATGTCCAGCTTCAGACGTCTCAAATTTCTCTGCAATTCGTGTAAGAAAGAATGGGGATCTCAGTGCTTCTTTTACCAGTGAGCAAACATGAGCGGCCCATTGGATGTCATGATAGGGTAGTCGAGAAAATGCTGATCTTTCGGGCAAGGATGGTGTACAAAAATAACCGTTCCATTGTGTGTGCGGGGAGAGGGGGACAGAGGATGGAAGATAGATAAGGGCGGGGTGGGGGTGGGGGGGGTGGGAGGAGGGTGTAGGGACGAGGAAAGGCTTTTTGTACATTTTTAGTTAACTGGTTAATTCATATCTAATATAAGTGCACTATTAGGAAAGATGAGTAGGTCAATAATAATATAGTGTACAGTGTTAAAGATTGGCAGTTCTTTGAAAAATGGGTCACAACGTAGAATCAGTCAAAAGCATAGACTCTTAAGAGAGTTCTCTCTTCATTTCTTATAAAAGCATAGACGCCAAGACCGATCCTTAGAATCCTGTAAATATGACCTTGTTTGCAAAAGCAATTGGACCTTTTAAAATTCATATTTTGTAACAATGTAGATACACCAATGTCGCCTAACCCAGACCCTGGAAGGGAAATTGCAATAAGTACATTTATAACTGATGCTTCTGTGTAACCATTGATTTAAATTGTGTGTGTGTATGATATGTGAAGTTGTTGCAAATGTATTGTAAGAGTCTTTGGAGATTTGGCCGCACTCACTTTGATTCAGATGAGACTTTATTTATGACAATTACAGTTTTACCATCCCGAGGAAAAAATAAATTGCATCTGTTGTTACATCTAATTTTGAAAAACAGATTTGAAAAAAAAAAAAAAAAGAGAGACAAGTAATACTTACAGCAAAGAAAGTCACACGGATTAACTGACACTGTCCATTATTAGAGTAAGGGGGAAAGGAGGGTGGGCGAGTGATGAGGAGAAATTGAAAAAGAATAAAAGCGAAGAGAAGACTGATTCAGAGCCCAGAACCCAAAGAGGTAGAGTCCCCGGTAGGAGAAACTGTGACACTTTAGGCAATGCGAAATATCCCTGCGCGCATCCCTGAGCTAAGGGAAGAGACCATGGGAGAGATTTCTGAGCTGTTTCCTGCTGTTTGCATAGCAACAGTTTGTCCTGGGCTGTGTACACAGCCCCTCTAGCTCTTACTCAATATGGAGAAATATCCCAAGAGCCAACGGAGGACACTTCTTTGCGGCCTCTTTAGCTTTAATACCACTGGTCTAACACAGGTATTACACAGGTCCGTTTGTAGAAGAAACAGCCTGATGAGCTGCTCATAGAATCATGGGCTCATGCTGTCATGTCAGTATTTTTGGATTTAGCGGATAACGGTAGCATTTTCATGGTTTATCAAAGTAGAACGGCAGTCAAAGATTTCAGATTACAAGTGCCATTATATGTGTATGTCAGATTAAAAGCATACAAGAGTAAAAAAAATGATAGCCCCACAGTGTATTTTATCACACCTACTTCCGCAAAATTTCCGTACATGCTGTTAAATGTATGATATTCGTCTGTGAAATGTCGGAACGAAATGTCACAGTTATGAATATTTTCAGTATCTTGTTCTCCAGCTGCTTCCCCCCCCCCCCCCAAATACTCACTCGTTTGTTTGGTGTTCCTTTTATTATTAGTATTGTTGTTACTAGAGGAAATACTCTGTTCAATTGAATTTTGTGCTAGTATGTTGCCTGAAGTACGATGTTTGTTATTGAAGTTGTTTTGTGTGTGTCACAACAGTAATAGAATAACATTATGGGGTGCCCAAAACACCGCCAGGGACACTATGTGTACATATATCCATGTTGAACAACTTCATACCAGGTGAAACACAAACGCGCACACAGAGGGAGAGAAAAACAAGAGACATAGACATCAGAGCATGAAATGGCTATTGGTACACCGTTTTTGTTGTTGTTGTTGTTGTTGTTGTTGTTGTTGTTGTTGTTGTTGTTGTTGTTGTTGTTGTTGTTGTTGTT
>JBCAUA010837330.1:0-13859 GCA_038406235.1 Peronia verruculata
TCTGTCTGTCTGTCTATCTATCTATCTATCTATCTATCTATCTATCTATCTATCTATCTATCTAGCTATCTATCTATGCTTTTGTTCGCCTCCCCATCCCTTGGTCCGTCCGTCCGTCTGTTTGCCTGTGAGGATCTGATTTCAGCTTCATTATTCATATCTCGCTAAAGTCCTATGTCCGGTAGCCATAAGTAATCACACAAGGCGGTAGCATTGTGAACACATAACAGTTTTCATGAGTGAAACTTGTCAATTGTCACTCATAGCTTTCCGTTGGAGGAGAGCAAACTAAACTGGACTCACGAGGAATGGAGTAATTGTGTTAATTTGCATTCTGGATGGTCCTGTGAGCCGTCACTCACTGAGATGATGTTTATTATCAGCAATAAATGTGTTATCGTCTTTGCCATCATTCCTTGTCCTTGGTTTTCATCCAGATAGTCCGGCACTGTCTTGGGTTTGAATCTGCTCAAGTGAAACATAGGGACGGATAATGATATAATTATGTTTCATTTTTTTTTTTTCAAGAGTGAATAGTTGGATGGATGCATGGATGGATGGACGGAAGCAGAGATCGATGGATGGATGGATAGAGATGGATAGAAGGCTGGATGGATGGATAGACGATGGATAGAGAATGGACAGAAGGATGAATCGATCGATGGATAGATGGCTTGCTGGATGGCTGGCTGGCTGGCTGGCTGGCTGGCTGGCTGGCTGGCTGGATGGATGGATGGATGGATGGATGGATGGAGGATGGCTGGCTGGATGGATGGATGGAGGATGGATGGAGCATGGATGGATGGGTTACTGAATGTGTGGGTGGATCAACGAACTTGAGCATGTATAACCAAGTAAAATTATCAACAAGCCATCGGATCTGTAGTTGGAATAATATTAATAAGACTAGACGTCCAACATTCAAACTCCCTCACCTCCCTCCTTGCTCCTGTCTTCTGTCCCGCTTTCTTTCCTCTCTTCCTATTGACGTGTAAACGTATCCTACCGTGTTTGACATAGTATAGGCCTAATCGTACTGATGAGTCGTTGAACCCCAACACAAACAAACAAACAAAACAAACAAACAAACAAACATTCAAACTATTAAAAGGCAGATTTATTTTACAGATGCATACATGCCAAAGATCGTGGAACTATGCACATTAAAGTGTCTAGATGCGCGGCGTAAGGCATGTGACTAGATAGTTGGATAGGTATTGTTGTGTTTACTAGCCAGATAGTTTATTATACTATGGAGCTTTAAAGTTGCTATGCATAGTGTACATGTATGTCAAGCTGATAGTCCCGGATTGTCTCTGTTAGCTAGTTCGGCCATTCCCAGATTGAATGGCACACAATTTTGCCTACCGAGGGTATAACGAGGGGCAGAGGCCCAGTGCCTCGGGCTCGAAGGGAGGTGATTCTCTCTCTCTTGGAAGAAAACCCAACCCCAATTTTGGCAGGAGAATCCGAGGCGATCGATAGATCTGTCTGGGACACCTTGATCTTCAAGGGATCGAGATCCAAACCTTTCCTGCCCCTCTCTCCCTGGGCCCCTCCGCATTTTTTCTTTTCTCTCCATTCTCAAGCCAGTCCCAGGGGCTGAACTTTTGCTCGCACGCGCAGCTCTGTCCCAAAATGTCGGCACTTCCGGTCTGGCATCTCGATGACCTGATGTTGCTGCGCGCTGTCTCGGCCTGTCCACTAGTTTGCTGTCTTTCTGTTCATATGTATGTCTGCCTGCCTGCTTGTCTGTCTGTCTGCCTGCTTACCGTTCTGTCTCTCTTTCTACCCGCTAGTCTGTCAGCCTTTCTATCTGTGTAAAGCCTGCCTGCTTGTTTGTGTGTTTGTCTCTTTCTGTCCCTCCCTCCCTCCCTCCCTCTCTCTCTCTCTCTCTCTCTCTCTCATGCGGAGTCTCTTCTCTATCCCTACATTTTCTCTCCCTGGGAGGATCTTTATACGATCTTTATACGATTCATCTACATAATCAAATTCCTAGCTGCCTAGCACTGGGCATTAAAATTCGCTGGCAAATGTCTGTCTCCACGGAGCAGAACCTGCAGCAGAAAGGTCTTAAAATTGGATTTGATCTATCAAAATTCTACGGATTGCCGTCTTGATCAGAGACATTGTTAAGATGCGATGATAAAACTTTAAACTTGGTTAATTAAATGGTCCTAAATGTATCTCTATAAATCCACAGTTCATTTACAGTTCAATAGTTATTAAATCTCAGACATTACAGTGTAATGGTACATGGGGCACAACACACTCGGCCAGTGCTACTTTGCTTGTGGTGGGGTTTAACGGCACATTAGCACGATTACGGCTATATTGTGTCAAACACGGTAAGATACGTTTACAGGTCAAAAAGAAGGAAGAAAAGAAAGCGGCAGAGAAGACAGAAGCAAGGAGACAGAGAGAGAGAGAGAGAGAGAGAGAGAAGAGATGTCACCCTGGTAACGTCGAGGATGGCATTCCATGGGAGACATCCCACAAATGGCAGACTTTCGCTGCCTGACAACGCTGAATAACATAGCCAAAAAAAAAAAAGGGGGGGGGGGGTAACATAGAATGCAATTTCACGGCGAACAATGGATCAGGAGATCAGGCTTCAGCGTTAGAAACCTGCAGTCCATCATTCTGCTCCGATGGCCACTTAACTGAGAGATCGCTCCCTATATCATCAATGACATTTCCTTTATCGGCCGGGTGAGACCAGCAACCGAAATTACCACTCACTACAAAAATCGATCAGCCAGTAAACCGAAATTACCACTCGCTACAGAAATCGATCTGTTAGTAACTTAATAGTTCTGCAGTTAGATCAGTCAGTCTATCGCCTCAAGTGACTAAACCACCTGCCCTTCATCGCCTCAGTTTGAGCACTTAGGACTCGAGTTTAAGTTTGTTTAGTTTCTGTTTAGAGCGAAATTGAAATACTGAGCACTATCTCGTGTGAATCACTTACCACAAATACCTCCCGCATTGTCGTAAGTTAGTTCCATTTCCCGCACCATTTCCGCTCTATTTCCACAGTCAATCGCGTCCTTGAAGTGAACTCTTCTGAATAGGAAAGCGAAAAGAAATAGGCCGCCATTAACACAGCGCCGAGCAGCCGGCTCGGTCATTCAAAAAGTGGGAGGTTGATCAATAGAGTGCAATAGAGAAACGAAACAATGATCGCCTTTCTGTCTGGCTGGCATGAAGCTGCGTTCACCATTACTGTTATCATGGGAAATGGGGGTTAGAATGGGCGGGCAGAAAGCACAGCCGTGACAAAGAACAGTCATAAAAGTCTGGATGGAATCCCTGCACGTTTATATTGAGCAGTGCTGTTGGCCATTAACCGTGCACTTTGCCTACCCATGATCCTTTAATCTGCGCTTTTGTGGCTTTTTGGTGTAGGCCCAATGCATGTCGTGTTGGAAAGGACGACTCTTGATTGGGGGAAAAAAAGAAAAGAAAAGTCTGCAATCTGACTCAGAAGGGAATCATGGTTTCGACCTGGTTGCGTCTTTCAATCACCTGGAGTCGGTTTTCTCGACAAAGGAATCGTTGACACAAGATAATATGAGTTAACATAAAGTAGATAAGGTAGGATAGGACAGAATAGGATGATTTGAGATAAGTTGAAATAAGATAGCATCGACTATCCTTGTCCCCAAAAGCAAATTCCATTCACAGTAGATGTTTGTTTGTTTGTTTGTATGTGTTGGGGTTAAAGGACACATCAGCACGATCACGGCTATGTTGTGCCAAACACGGTAAGATACGTTTACACGTCAAGAAGAAGAGAAGAAAGAGCGCGGGGCAGAGGACAGGAGCAAGGAAAGAGAGAGAGAAAGAGAGAGAGAGAAGAGATGTCACCCCAGAATGTTGAGGATGGCATTCCATGGGAGACATCCCACCGATGACGGGCTTACACCGCCTGCAGGTGGGAGCAGAGAACCTACTTATAAACCCCGGACCCCCGCATATGTGTGTATGTTTGTGGGTGTTTGTGTGTCTTTGTGGACATGTACGTGTGTGTGTATGTGTTTGTGTGTATGTTTGTGGGCATGTATGTGTGTGTGTATTTGTGGGCGTGTGTGTGTGTGTGTGTATGTCTCTCTGTTTGTTTGCGCCATAGAAGAACCATTGACGGGCAGCTGGATAACCACCAGGATTATGAGTGACTGGCAAGCCTAATGCAGAATGTATCGATCGCTTCATGAATTGATTAACCCATTGTTTCTGGCTTATTTGATCAATTATTTGTGTCAATTTCTCAGCGTGAGTAGGCATAAAGACTTGTCTCTCTGTGTGCATGTTTTATACATGTACTCCGAACCTGACAGAGCAAAGGTATAATCCAACTCTCTACACGGCTCTCTCTCTCTCTTTCTCTCGCCATCTCTCTCTCTCTCTCTCTCTCCCTCTCTCTCTCTCCATCTCTCTCTCTCCATCTCTCTCTTTCTCCATCTCTCTCTCTCTCTCTCTCTCTCTCCCTCTCTCTCTCTCTATCTCTCTCTCGCTATCTCTCTCTTTCGCCATCTCTCTCTCTCTCTCTCTCTCTCGCCATCTCTCTCTCTCTCTCTCGCCATCTCTCTCTCTGTCTTTCCCTCTCTATCTCCCTCTGCCCTCTCTTCTCCCATGTTTCCTCTCTCCATCTCTCCCATTCAGTCCCCATCTCTTTCTGTCTGTCTCTCTGTCTTTCTTTATCTCTAACTGTCTCTCTCTTTTTCTCTCTCTGTCTGTCTGTCTGTCTGTCTTCCCCTCTCTTTCTGACTCTATCTCTATCTTAGAACATATTTATAGAAACACTGACAGTATAACTGGGAATGAATGATTCCAGCCCCTACACAAAAATTAATATAGTTAAACGTAAATGTATACATCTGATCAAAGTCTCTCTCATCATGCACAAGGATGGGCACAAAAACATTCCCTGACTTCAAGAAGTTGTGATATTCAGACTAGCGAGCCATTCTGACCGTCAGGGCAAATTACTTCCCTTTGACATGTTTAAGAGCTATATAATACGTTTATGTATTGAAAAGGGGGGAAATCACTTTTTTTTTTCTTGTTGTATTGGTAACAAAAAATTCTGAAGAATCACCAAGTATATTCTGTCTGAGTAATGTTTTCAGGCTTTTCCCGAGATATAATTGTCAGTCCTGTCTACAAACTTACAGAATGTGTTTGAGTTGTGTTACTTGATTATGTATGTGAGCATGTCTCGAATCATGTCTGTATGCCGCGTTGTCTGAGGCAGATTTCGTGTGTGGCTGCTAAACATTTTGGTTCTGTAAAGCACTTCGAGCCCTCCGGGGATGAGGCCCTATATAAATGTCCTTTATTATTATTATTTTTTTTTTTTTTTATCCTTCTTTTTATCCCTTATTTTTTTATCCTTTTTTTTTTTCAATCATGATGATTTTTTCTCTTTTGCCTGACCTTCTTTGCTTGTCTTATAACTCTAGTTCTCAGCAAAAGGAGCAAACCTACCTGTCTGAAAAAGAAAAGGGGGTTATTCAAAGATACTGATAAATTGCTGTCCACAAATTGCCTAGCAAACAAAATTTATTTGATTTTCTGCAACTCTGGATAAGCTAGAAAAATCGTATCACTGAAGTAAATTTCCCCCCCCCCCCCCCCAGATATACTGTAGAGAGTCAGGAGAGAGTTAGACACTATCGCACTGATGTTTGCGAGTTTGTTTCTTTGTTTGTGTTGGGGTTTAATGACACATCAGCACGATTACGGCTATATTGTATCAAACACGGTAAGATACATTTACATGTCAAGAAGAAGAGAGGAAAGAAAGCGGGACAGAAAACAGGAGCAAGGAGAGAGAGAGAAGAGATGTTTCCCCTGGAATGTCGAGGATGGCACTCCATGGGAGACACCCCACCGATGGAGGGCTTACACCGCCTGCAAGTGGGAGCAGAGAACCTACTTATAAACCCCGGGATACATTTTCGCTTCCGCTCACAAAGCATCCAAAATAACAAACACGTTATCTCTCTCTCTCTCTCTCTCGCCTTTAAAGTAACGTTCAGTTCAATCATTTAAAATCCTACGTCGAGATGCCCACACTCGCCTTACACTTTGAGTCGCAGGACAGTATCGACTTGACCTACAAAATCTCCCATGAATGCCATGAGTTCTCTACTAGTCTACTCAAATACATCTATATAATATAACTTCTGGCAATGCTATAAGACAACAGATTACATCATCTCGTTCTATATACAATTGCATTTTGTTCGCCATGTGTTATACCCTAAGGAGGGTTAATAAAAACTGGCAACATCGGAGCTTCTAGGATGCGATAAATAGTAAGGTAAAATGAGTAGCAGATTCTACTCAAAGATGATAGAATATATTAGTGAGTGCCTTGTTATTACACTGGCCTGTTCAGAAAAGGCTTTCTAATGCAAGGTGTGATGAGCAAATCTTTGCCAAGACGGGCTCTTGGCACTTTTTACAGCAAAGGAATCGAGAGGTGGGGAGGGGAGAAGGGGGGGGGGGGGGGGAGAACTAGTAACGATTTTTCTCTGAAGAAAGGAAAGATGTTTTGTCGAAGCACGTTAGTGATGTGACCTCAATCGTCCCAATGACGTGCCAGGAAATCAAACTCAAAACTCGTTTCGCCCTCACTAGCCGGTTGTCTCTTGCTTTCCTTTTTTTTTTTTGTTGTTTCTACGTGGCATTTCTTCTTTCTCTTCAAATGTCCTTTTCTTTTTCTTCCCTATCTCTTGTCCTTTTATCATTCCACACTTTTCACGAATTGATTTCATGTTATCAGAGGCTTTACGCCGCCCTACATGAATACTTCTTTCTTCTGCTGGTCTCTCTGTTCCCAACAGTTCAGCATTAAAAAAAAAAAAAAGTGTTCTTTCTCTCTCTCTCCCTCTCTCTCTCTCTCTCTCTGTGTGTGTGTGTGTGTGTGTGTGTGTGTGTGTGCATGTGTGTGTTTCGTTTATTTATTTCGTAATACCTCTCTCCTACTATCTTTCTGTCACTCTAAAATCAACAAGCCCTGGATCCTTTTCCGGACAAAACATAGTTCGTCACTATTTCGTCTCCAGATGATCTTCTTTTTTTTCACTCTAGACTTTAATTTTGCTGTTGTTGTTGTTTTTTTTTTTAATTGATATCTTTCTCATATTTTTAAAAAATTATCATTATTAATATTCCACATTTCACACGGTTTGAATTCATTCTAAACACAATAGAATGTCTCTTGGATCCTGTCCGAAGCTTTAGGTCACCGTAAATGAGTACCTATTTCTTCTGCTCTTCTCTCGATTCCCCTAATATCATTTTGTGTGTTTATATGTGTGTGTGTGTGTATGTGTGTGTGTGTGTTTGTGTGTGTTCTGCTCCTCAACCATATCTGTCTATCGTCATCCCCCCCCCCCCCGGCTCCCTTCTCCCTCTGTCCCACCCTCTGTCCTACCCTCTGTCCCATTCCTCTACTCAAAGCCCAAGCGCTTTGCCTGTTAGGCTCCCTGTGTGGCACTCTCATTTTTATGTCATTATCACTCCGTTTAGACATTGGAGGGTAATGTGGTCTCTCCCAACTCTTCTCTCGCTCTTCTCTCTCTCTCTGTCTCTCTCTCTCTGTCTGTCTGTCTCTCTCTCTCTCTCTCCCTCTCTCTCTCAGTCACGCAAACCTCTTTTGTTATTTCGTCTTTTTTTTTTTTTTTCGTTTATTTCCTCACTCTGTCACACCCCCTCTTTTTATTTCTCTCTCATCCAACTATCTTTTGCTCGTGTTATCTCTGGTTGTGACTTTCTCTCTTTCTTTCTCATTTCACTTTCTGACTAGGACACATGTATGTAGTTTCATGTCTCTCTCTCTCTCTCTGTCTTGCTGTTTCCTCCCTCCCCAGCTATTTCTCTCTCGCTCTCACTTTCCTCGTTTCAGCATAGATTTATCTTCATATTTTCTGCTGTTTATCTATCTCTTTTAATTTCTTTCTCTCTCTCTCTCTCTCTTTTTTTTTTTTTTTTTTTTTAATCCTTCTGATTTAGTAATTAACAATTGAAGACTCCAGTAGAAAAACCATTATTTTCTGCAAAGGGAGAAAAAACAGAAATCATAGTTTAGAAGTTTGTAGTTTTTCACGACATACCCTGTTAAAAACTCCCCTCCCCCC
The DNA here is from genome assembly GCA_038406235.1 of Peronia verruculata. Taxonomy (NCBI): domain Eukaryota; kingdom Metazoa; phylum Mollusca; class Gastropoda; order Systellommatophora; family Onchidiidae; genus Peronia; species Peronia verruculata. The sequence goes on from JBCAUA010837330.1 coordinate 8,151, forward strand.
CTTTTTTTTTTAGCAGAGCTTACCTGGTTTTTCCGAATTATTGTTCTGGTTAAGAAATATTAACGCTGTGCTTTGTAACGTAAAGGCAATAATTCATTTGTTCATAAAAATGTGACTTATCTGGTTTTTCCACTGGAGAATTCACTCAATTTGTTTCAGATTATTATCATATCGCTCCCATTGTTCACGGCTCATTAATCATTTTAATACGTCACCCTCTCAGTCAATGAGACAATCAGTCAATCAATAGGTCAGTCAGTAAGTCAGTTAGCAACTCAGTCAATCCAGTCCACTCACTCACTGACTCACTGACTCACTGACTCACTCATTCACTCACTCACTCACTCACTCACTCACCCACTCACTCACTCACTCACTCACTCACTCACTTTCTTACATTGAGCGTTCTAGTGGCACGACAAGGGTTATCTAAGTCCAAGAGCAAATATAATTTTTATATGTTCCCATTTAGGTTACCCCGAAAATGTTTTTTACAGTACTACTCAAGATAAAACTCAACACTTTTTTACACCTGCTAATGGAGGTGACTGCCCGCCCTCACGACCTGATCCCCATTTGCTCAGCTCCTTCCTTCCTACTTTTTATTTCCTTTTTTCTCTCTTTCTTTTTTCCGTTTTTATCTTTCTCTCCTTTTTTTTCTTTTCTGTTCTTTGATGTTCTCTGTTATATTTATTTCTATAGCTCTTCCCGTTTCTCCCTTTCTCTCTATCCGGTTCCTTCTGTTTTTCCTTATTTTCCCGGATAAGGGCACATTTAAACTTCCTCTACCCTCTGACAATCTTTCCCAGTCATCTTTTATGGGCTCATTATTCTTCATTCTCTTTCACATCACTATCCTCTCTGTAGCTGTACACTCTCCGCCCCTTGTTGCTCCTAATTCACCACTCTCCCTCCATCCGCCTCGACAATCCATTTACAGCTCAGCGCTTGGTACCGCTGCTGGCTTATTGAAACAAATAGGGCCCTCACTCATCCAATTTGTACCTCCAAAATGCGACAGAGAGAAAGCCATGCTAGGGTGAATTCCGCTTCAGAAGAAATTAACTGTGAAGTAAAATGCTCATTAGTGACCGACGAGAATACAGTTTATTGAAATAATATGTAATCTGTTACACTGAGTACGCGCTGAACTGTTACTACAAACTTAATAAAAGAGAAAAAACACAGGAAGTGACACATTTCAGTTATTATGTGATTGATTGATTGATTGACTGATCTCATGACGTTGCCAAAAAGAGAGGGAACGATGGAGCAGTTGACCGTTATCCACCAGTGCTGTTTCTTCCTGGCCTTGTTTAGTAACTCACTCATGTTTAGTCCCGTCCAATCTTTGATGTTATCCATCCATGTCTTTCTTTGTCTACCTCTCTTGCGTCCCCCTTCGAGCGTGCCTTGCACGTCCGAACACTGAATCAACCAGGCAAGCTACATGAACTCACTCATGAGTTAGAACGATATAGATGGGACATACTAGGGCTATGTGAAGTCAGATGGATCGGCTGTGGCAGTATGTTCACAAGCGAAGGTCATAAACTCTGGTTCTCAAGAGAGAATAACATTCACCAACATGGGGTAGCATTCCTAGTCAGAAAAGAAATCCATGGCAGGGTAATCAGTAGCACACCCATATGAAGCAGGATCATCACCATACAAGTCGCAGCCAAACCTTTAAACATGATGATTATACAGGTTTACGCTCCCGGTACAGACCACTCAGACGAAACAATCGAAGAATTCTACGAGCAATTAAATTCCGTCATCAAGAAAGCTCCCAAGAAAGAAAGTTATTATTTAGCTAACCAGAAAACAAGACAGTTAGAGTTTTAACATTGGCAGGACTAAAACAAGTAGAATTACACCTTTTAAAAAAGTTTTTTGATCTGATTTCTGCAACTATTGCTCAGTGAAATTTGATCTGATTTTTATGAGGTTATTTTGCTCAGATGATACTTTCTATAGATCATGTTTAGATACGAATGAGACGGTCAGGTTGAAAGCAAAATGTGACCAAAATGTGAAAGCAGGGAAATAGTTTAACAAAAAACAATGTCAATTGTGAAAAATTACGTCATCAGTTTTCATTATCTCTGCAGTATGGCGCTATTTGTATTGACGTGATACAGAATCAAACCTCTAGATCTAGTTACTCCAGAGACAGAGTCGGGTTATCAAAATTAATGACGGCGCAGATTTAATCAGCTCCATCATAATCTAAGCTGTGAGGAGATCATTTGTTTACTATTGTGATAATATTAGTGCAGGGGCAAAGGTATTGTAGGCACATGGTCTATATCCGTGACGTCAGTTGAGATAGTGGCTGAATTTTCCCACTGCTCCTACGTTCATAGCGTTAATGGATAAGACAGGCATCTATCTGGCCTCGGAGTCACTTGTTTAAAACAAATATAATTATGTATCTTTGAGAGGCACAAAGTCTCGAAGAAACGGATCAGGTATATATATCACTCAGATTGGTAGCATTTTTTGTAAAGCCTGAAGGTGACTTTAACACATGTCAGATGACTTGATTACAAAAGAGGACATGATGATATCGAAACAGAGTTACAAATAGAGTTAAAGAGTAGTATTTATTTCTATCTTTATATATCATGCAGCTATGAATTTCTAGATACCAAATTTGTTTGGATATCAGAAATTTAGGAGTTGGGGCGAGTATAGATGAAACAGGGAATTTTAATGGGAGGTGATGTTGAACAGGGCAGAGAAAGTGTGGCTGACAAATTCAATCACAGATGTGTTGTAACGGCACAGAAGGATAGTGGTGGCATAAATGCTTTAAAGAAAATTTCTAAGATACAGAGATATCAGTAACTATCCCCAAAATGGAGAAAGAATGTTGTTGTTAAAGTAAAGAAGAAATTTTTTTATCGCATTTGCTTCAACATAATCAGTCACTTACATGGACACTATTATTTACAACAAGCAGAAATCATCCTTCCATACTTCAGTACTGTGCTCGGATATGTGAGGGAAGTTAGAAAGAAGAGAATTGCTCTGAAAATCCCTTGAAAATGTCGATTTTGTCTGTAGTCCAGTTTTGTTTTTCTAGTGTTTTTCCGTTTTGTAGTGTCATCTGTTTCAGTCAACGTATATTTCAAAACAATTCTGGGTTTATAAATGAAAGCAAAAGCAAACAAACAAACAAACAAACAAATAAAAACAGAGTAACGTTTGCAGTTGATCTATTCTATTCTTTTACCCTCACGTCGTGAAAACACTTTCTGTTACTGTCTAGCAACCTTGTCATGTAAATCCTCATCCTGCAGTTGTTTTTCTGAAAACAACAATAATGCAAAAGACACAAAACAATAACGACAGCAACAAGAGTATCAAACTGTGCCCATCAGAACAGGAACCTTTCAAGAAAAAAAAAAAAACAAAAAACATCGTTACAGACAGCTCTGTAACTTCTTCCTGCTAAAAAATTGGTAAGCAAAAACGCTGCATTTTTTTACATATGTACACGGAGCCGCAAATTGAATAAGTATTAAGGAAACCAAAGAAAACAGCTCTGCCGCTTCCAATTAAGGTTTCAGGAACAAAAATAGAGCAAGCTGCAGAGCCATTTCCACGAGATCAGGGTGACCCCTAAATTTTATGTTTTTGCTTAAAAGAAAAGATGCATTGTTGTTTATTTATATGTGTCGAAGAACAGATTTCCTGAACACGATGGGAGACTCCAATAAAACAAGCTGCAGCCGAGGTAGATTGAATGACGAGGGGAAAAAATGGAGAGGGGAAAAAGAGGGTCTTCAGTCCGTCCAAGAAAGTATTTAATTTTGAAGTTATATTGAAAATTACAGACATAGTGCAACATTACTCTCAAGATTTACTTTATAAACCCAATACTTACAAACTGAGAGAAGAAGGTGGGGAAATGAGGAGTCTGTCTAACCTTCTCCGCTCTTAGGCAAAAACCACCCAGTGGTTGTATATTGCAATAATTTTATTAGTAAATCCTTTATACTTTTTGTTACATAAACGAAAACGTAATGAAATGTTCCATCTGCCCATAGAGCATTGAACCTCTCTTTCTCTCTTTTTCTTCTCCACTCCCCCCCCTCCCCCCCCCCCCCCACACACACACATACAGACACATTCCATTACTTTTCTCGCCACTACTTCACGACAGCCAGGAGTAAAAAGACAAAATACTAATGAAATAATAAACATTTGAAAAATGAAATTTAATTGAATTTCTTAGATTTCAATGAGATTAAATGGGAATTCATCTGTAGGGCAGCGGATAATATCTGCTCCCCATCCCCCCACCCACCTTTCAAATGAATATAAAGAATACTAATCCATATAGAAGGCATTCCTTTGTTGGCCGCTTTTTCTTGAAAAAATTGAGAAGACATCCCTCCCATCCCCCCCCCACCTCATCTCCCTCTGCAATAACTCCTTTATCTTGGTGCCTGTTCCTCTGTGACCCCACGGCTGATATTGCAAGGAGGAAGTAGACTCTCAGCTTGATCTACACAGAAATTTATTTTTGGCTCAGTCTTTTATTCGATGTGACAGAAATTTCAATTACTCGTTTTTTTTTTTTTACCTCATTTTGTTTTCATAACAGCCATTGGCTCCTCTGCGTCTTTGAATAGACACAGGAATGAAGAAACTGATCTTTTCATCACATAATAATATCAAATACTACCCTTTGTTAATGAAATAGGAAAACTCAAGTAGCGAGCTGCGAGATAGATTAATAGACAGAGTGCAGTCTGACTCCAGTATATATCACTGTAACAAAGGTTAACGTTAACACCTCAGACAATGTTAAGTTCTTTTTTTAGTGTTGTGACGGATGATAGAGAATTTATTGTTGAGAAGAGTACCATAATGATAACTTGGTTGTAATATTGACACAGGTGCAAAATTGTATTTGTTCTGATTTTTTTCCCTCTCTCTGTGAATCCTGTTTTCTAATTTCAAGAGAAACATCATTTGTTATATTACTGTAATGCAGGGTAGAAAGAGTATTTGGAAGTGTGTCTTAATTATAGTTTGATAGTGACGGTGATAGAAAAGCAGATCTCCCTCCTCTGAGCTCATTTACATTTATTTTCGAACACTTTTAAAAGCGTAACATCTTTTGGCAAAAGGGCCGATTCTCTTCATCTGAAAACCATTTATCAAGATGGAATGAGGATATTATGCGTCTCTCCATTGACCTTTTAGAGGAGCTTTGGGAAGACTGCCTGCAAGACAAATTTCTTTCAGTGGCGGCCACAGAGAGGACCAGATTAGGGCCAATTAAGGATAGGCTTGATCTCGGGATCTAATTTGAGCACACTTATGTACCTCCTACTCACGTCTCACGGGCATGGCTTTGTCTCCTGGCTTAGACTAGGAAGTTCACAGGTCCAGCAAAGTCAGGATGATATCATTATGGCTTGTGCAGAATGCACTGACATTTAATATATGGAGGACGCCCAGGGAACTGTCTGATAGGCATTTATGTATACGCAAGGGAAGGCCTTCTTACAGTAAATATAAATGTACTGACATACAGTACCTGAAAGTTGGCAAATGACTGGTATCAAATGCGTTGTTCGATGCACGCGCGCGCGCGCACACACACACACACACACACTCATAGATAGATAGATAGATAGATAGATAGATAGATAGATAGATAGATAGATAGATAGATAGATAGATAGA
>JBCAUA010837341.1:0-13858 GCA_038406235.1 Peronia verruculata
ATTTTTTAGTTTTTGGTGAAAAATGGTGGCAATGGTGGTGACATACAGTGAATTAGTTGTGGCAATGTAAGGGTTAAAATAAGAAAGTAATGTTCCAGGACATCTCAATGAAGATCATTTTCCTTTACCTCATTCTGAATTTGAAAAGATTACAAGCAGGAATTGTGATAAAGTATGATGTTCTTACAGCATAATCTCTCACTCTCCTCAATAATTCAGGTGAAACTGCACTGTGTGGCCTTCGTTTCCTCTTTGTCTCATCTTTATTACCATCTGGATACACCAATTCACTGAAATAATATAAAGCAATAAATAAAAAGAAACTAACTGAATTGGTGCCAAAACACTGAGTTTTATAAATTTATAAATTTCAGTTGCAAAACTGTGACTGTTTTATTTATGGCAAAGAAAGTTTTTAAAAATGAAGAAATCCGATATTAATCCAGTGAATGTAACTCTTAAGCTATGATGTCACACGAACTGATGAAAAAGAATAATGAAAATAATAACTGAAAAGTATAATACTTCATGATTTCCATAATTTCCCTATATTCTTGTTAATTCCAGATGACGGGAACAATCTATTTGAAATAAAACCATGGGATACGCAAATTCGATCTGTTTAATAAGCCTCTGTGCTACACAAACTAACCTTTTGACTACCCAGCAACCTTGTACTAATACTGCCATGTTCTGCAATGCTCTTAGCACTGCCTGATGATCTGTGCCAGGAGCCAAGAAACTAATTAGCTGACTGAAACGAATCACCTTCACTGTTAGGAAAAAAAAAAAGGATATATTTCTTGATAAAAACAGGTTTGTGTTCTGTTACTTTTGTTCTTATAAGATTGAGTCACAATATTACAGAATATGAGTGATCACTACCTCAACAATAAAGTACAGTGGAACTCTGATATAAAGAAATCAAAGGGACCAGGATTTTTATTTCTTAATATCAGAATTTCTTAATATCCAACAGAGACCATAAAACAATGGAGACGACCCATACATTGACTCATCATTACTACTAGTTATGTACCCTGATAAGCATTACCTTACAAAGCTTGTGCATGTGTTAAGCACAAAAAAATGTTTACTAATAGTAATTATTTTTCTAAACACTGAAATACTGAGACTGGTGGGCTACTGGACGATATGTTTTACTCTGCGCTGAAAATGTGTAGGTTAAACAATAAACACGGGCTAACTGATGTCTGTTCCAAGACCATTGTCTGTGAGTGTTAGATCTATGACATCGCAGAGCACTCCTCAAAATGGTAAAGATTACTCCTCGTCTCCCCCACCTGGCACGCACTGCCCAAACCGCTTTACTTTCACTTGTGTGGACAAAGAAATACTGTTCCCACCCCCGGCTGGTTTTCCTGGGCCTAGCCTATTGCATAAGTATCATGCAAACATTGTCTCGCCTTTAACCATTAGTGTGTAATCAGTGCCAGTGGGCATTGTTAGGAGTAGATGAACAAACAAAAAGCTGGTCATGCACTCAGTTTAACCATCTTTGGCATCTTGCCACGTGGTTTTACTAGTCACTTCTGGGATAATTCTTTCTCTGTAAGTGAGATCGGGAGGATTGGCATTTCACAAATTCCGAGATTTTATTACAAGAAAGAATAAAGAAATAAAACGGGACTGCGTATTCTTTTCTTTATTACCGAAATTTCGCAACATCTGATTTTGTAATATCAGAGTTCCACTTGATATAGGTTACACACAACTGTGAACATGCATGTAAGACAGACAAGACAAATGAATGTTATGTAAAGAAAGAAACAAGACGCTTTATTATATTTCTTGCATTGTTCACAATTCTTACTGACATGAAGTAAAATGAAGGGGGAGGAGGAAGAGAGAGAACCATAAATTTGCAGCATAAATAAAGGAGTCAGAATATAGTAGGAAGCAAGTGATTGACCTACCATTGATGAGGAGGGCTTTGACTTGATCCACTAGATCCAGTTTCCTCAGCTCATTAAGTGATAAGACATTGTCAGGCATAGCTGGTTTTTCACTGGGAAAATAATGACATAACATTTAACATATTTGTGCTCTCATTCCCATTTACTATAGGCCCTTTTGTGCTTTAAAACTGAAATGCTGTAATGGCAAAAATGGATACAAACACTGCACTTAATCCTTCCTAATTTTCACTCTCCCACACAATTTTAAATGAAAATAAAATCTATCTGTGATGTAGTATTTAAATCACTCTTCCAGTGAAATGAAAAAAAAAAAGACTTTACCAGCTTTCAGTTCAATTTGTTTTCGAAGCAATTTTGAACAAACATAACTGAGCTGACATACTTATTACCAACAAACAGGAAAAATTATTACCTCTTGTCTTCACTGGATGGTGGTATCAGGGCCTGAAGATATTCCTGAGGTGAAATTTTAAACTGGGACACATGGGGTGCATCACTGGCATGTAACTGTTGTCTCTCAGTTTCACTGAGGCCAGACTGTAACAGATGAGAGAGCACAACTGGAGTATAAAGACAGCATCAGAATGGAACACACCAATGGGGTGACCAAGCTCCCAACCAACTGCCATTATGCAAATGCACATGGAGTATTTCTCTTACTTAGCTCAAGTAGGGGGAGGGAATGGGAGGGTACTCCATGGTGCTGATAACATAACCTTAAACAAGTGATCAGCATGAGAACAGCTAAAATCCCTCATATGAAATGAGTGCATATGATCCTTTGTCTCTATCTATATCAAGAGAGTTATAAAGTTACATGAGCTGTTTGCAAAATATGTGCTTTGTGGGAAACTGAGAATACAACACCCAACACCATGGGCAGATGCAGGCGGGACACCAGTAACTTGAACTTTTTTATGACAAGGTCTTGATCTAGTGACGCAACAAACACAATCATCCCCCAACAAAGACTGAAAGATGAACAGAAAAGATGACATAAAAGCAAAAGCATGAAACCGGCTAAACATCAGGGATGTCACACTGTTTTTACCAAAGTGTCAGAAAGTAAAGAGTAGTTTTGAGTTAGACTTTGCCAATTTCGGTATGCTGAATGAAAATATGCTTTAAGATTTTTTATTTGTTCAATTGCAAAACCTGTTTAAGCCCGCTAGATACAATTCAACAGAAGAAAGGTGGTACATTTCTGGCACCATGCTGTCTGTGTATAATGGGCAGAATTGCTGCTGAAAAAACTCAAGCAGGCTGAACATTTTGGCGAACCGACAGTCAGGAATTAGTTTCATTGGCTTTTCGTCATCCATGCTGTGATTCTATTTTACAGTTTACCCATTAAAATTATTAGTTCTCACTGTATGTGTACAGCCAGCTAAAGCTCTATAAATTTTCTTCTCGATTCCCAAACCACTGCCAAACAGCAGTTCGGCTCTAATCAGATCATGCACAAAAGTCTACCATACTTTCGGTATTACTGTCTTCATGTGGGGCTTGTGCTGCATTAAAAATTATTATAGAACCTTGCGAGAGCTTGTGGACCCAGCTAAAGTCGACAGTTGATTGGGCAAAAGGAGAAAAACTGGTAATGACAAAAAAAAAGGTTGGAATTCCCACTAAAATTGGAAATTTGACATCTTTGTAACGTAACTCATACAAGACAGGTCTAAGCATCACTGGGAGACAGGAACATGGCTAGAGCAATGCAATGTGCATAGTCATGATACTCCTGCCAAACACTCAGCTGGAAGGAAAGTATGAAATTATAAAAATCAACACATAATACCAAGGAACCTTTCAGAATCACCCGTATGCTGGTCATTATATTTGGATAGTAGGAAAGTTTGCCAGAATGCAGGAGGATCTCAGGCAAATGGTAAGGCATTTAGAAATGTAAAATCGTATTTTGCTTGCTTTCAGAATTGACTTACATCGGCTGTGTGGTAAGTCACATTGACCCATCGCTCCTCCTCTCGCTTCTGATTGATGTATTCATAGCTGGCCATCCTCCTGGCTTTGAACTCTTCACTCTCTCCTCGTGCCACTTTCATGTTCACTGGAGTTGCTTCTTCCTCACCCTCATCCTGGGAAGATTCACCTGAAAGAAATCAATGATCAACAGTTGACAGTTTAAATATCCTTCATATCTCTTGTTCTTCTTTATCAAACTAACTAGTTTCATTTAATGTATTAGTGTTACATCTGCTGACAATGATTGCTGTGTAAAATTAAACTTACAAATCAAACTCTGATGCCACGTTCACCTGCTTTATCTTAAAATAAAATCAGTTTATATAATAAGTGCATAAAATGCTCTATTTAACAAACTTTAAAATGAGAATGATTGCTATCAATCCTATCATTTATTCTTGAGCTGAATAGATATACCTTTTAAATCATTTTGATTTGAACTTTTCAAATCATTGTCAAAAAAGATTTTAATCATATTTTGAAAAAAAAAAAAAAGGCTATGTGCAGTGTGACTTTAAAAAAGTTCAATACATTGAAATACACATGAAGAAATAATATATCTCCAACATATAATACCTCCATCTCCTTGGCTAGTGTTTGCAACTTCTGAGCGATGTCTCTTATCTGCTTTGTCCAAGTAGTCAAAACTTGGTCGCATCTGCACCACAGCACTCATAGGTGTTAAATGGAGCTCTCCTGAAAAAGATCAATTTCTCACATAGATATTTTGGAAACACAAGTTTATTACAGATTTCTAGTACATAAAGTTTTAAGAATATTGAAGAATCTTTGTTGATATTTGTTCTCTGAGGTTGCTATTTCTTTCTAAAGGTCAATTGACAAAATTTCACATGGAATACAATCAGCTTAGCATGAAAAATGATCACACAATCAAAAGTTGGGATACAGAGACTTTACTTGAACGAGAACGACTGACTCACCATCCTTGAATAAACCTACGGCATATTGACAATCAGTGAAAGACTTCGTATGTGGAGGACATGAAAGTACAATCTTGTTCATCTTTGAGCTGAGGACATGGAGACAACAATGGTTTCCAGATAGTTATAGAGACATTTCTACTTTGTTGAATATAGTATACTCCACTTTTCTCAATTTTCTATCACTTGCAATATGGCATAATACAAAAATGTTAACATTTAAATCAATCTTGGACAAAACTCAGTGTTTACTACCTTTCAGGGTGTACATCATGCTGATGCTTCCTATCATAACCTTCTTTATGACTATTTTATGACTGACTACATGTTAGTTATTAACCAAAATAAAACTAACATTACTCTTGAATCAAAATTCAGGTCAAAATTAAATAAAACAATACCGTCTTCTAATAAATCATCGTGCCTAGTGACAAAGCTTGAATCAAATTTCATTGAAGAAGCAGTAGAAAGAAATTTTTAAAAAAACAAAAAAACAAATGAATAACCTGTTCTCATGTGTAGATCTATATGTAGTAAAATTTACCTTGTGAACATCCTCTCTGTAGAACTAGGTGGAAGGTTACCATCAACATTTACAGCTATTTGTTCTCCTTTACTACCAGAGTAATTCTTACTGCGGGTGTCCAAAGCCAACTCCATTTCAACCTGATCAGAGGAGTAAATAAATACATTCATGAAAACAGGTTTTAAACTGTCATGGTAGATTCACTCAACAGTTATTAAACTACTTGTGCTGTGGCTCAATAATTTTCAGTTGATCTCAAGTTTAGCTTACCTTTCACCATAATGAAAACATCTGGAGATGGTCTTCTGTGTTCACTTGTTTAAATAATTTTAGATTCAGTAGATAAAATTTATATCACAGGGATGTCAAACTGTTTCCACAAAAAAGTCGGAAAATTTCTCTGTTGTACTTCTGGTGTCGTACTTCCGATTCTCACCGTCATCGAACGAAATTTGTATCACAAATTATTATAAAACCGCGATTGTCTAGTAGATCCGGTAAAAGTTGGCAGTTGATCGGCGACGACCAAAAAGTCAAAATTCCGACTAAAGTCGGAAGTTTGACATCTCTGACATCAGTCAATCACAAATACACTTGAATTCAATTAAAAATTAACTCACTCTTTTCTGCTGAGGCTTCACACGCGCTGACAAGTGATCAAAGTGGCCATATCCCATATTGGCAGGTCTCAGCGGATACTGAATAAATGAATAAAGCACATGCAGAATATCAAAATTTCAAGATATGAACCCTCCTTATTTGTTGACAATGGTGGCTGTGTTCTCAATGGTTGTCATTTTTTCCCCCTTGTTTCTGGTTCTATCAAGATCTGTGACTCGACCTTTCAATTTCTATGCATTTTAGATCTAGGCCCACAGGGTTAATTTTTTCTTTCCTGTTATGTTTTGCCTTAAAATTTAGGCAAATAACATACTGCAAGACAGAAAAGAACCTCATACATCAAACATATTACAAACTCAGACATAACATGTAAACTTTACTGATCTCAAAATAATGATAAAAGAAAATGGCAATGAAGAATAACTTATATAACAAGAACTGGACCAATTTAAGCAAATGCATTAAACTTTATTTCTCGGAAATACACTTCTGCACTTCCTCTTTCAACTGAGAGGATTCTGTTAAACAAAAGTATTTGTGTCAACTGAGTATTGACCGACTGACACTCACCTGCATTAGATAAAGGTTATCTGACAAGCTCTTTGACAAAAAGACATCAATCTGAAAGAAATGCCACAAAATTTTAGACGACATGATCCATACTCCATATGACATGATCCATATTCCATACACAACAGAATTTATTAGGCAAGAGAGAAATACACCAGAAGGTGAGTTTTCAGGAAATCTGAGGCAAAGATTTTCTGAAAATATGTGTGCTGCTTTGCTGAAACCTGTTGCATGGTAAAAGGTCCTATATCAAACTCAGAAAACCCCTTGTAAAAGTTAAAAAAAAACCTGCTATCCGAACAAAACTAAGTTCTCAATACTAAATGATTATTTGTGCATTTTATTGTATTCTAAACAAATTATAAAAGGATTTTGATTACAAACACTTTGAAGACTTTTTCTTTTGATTTTTCACCCCCTGAGCTCTGTCCACCAGTACACAAGTGGCAAATAAAATTCATGCAGCACCTAATAATCGGTACTATGCAAGACTACACAGTATCATTATATAATTAAGCTCTGAATTCATCTACCTATCAAAAGAGGCAATTAAATTTACTTATAAAATAATGTTTTAGTATAGGCTTAAATCACTCCCAATTTCAGGCAGAAAGATCACAATGGGCTCAGGGCTCAAAGATTTAAAGAATACAGAAGGCGGAAAAGCTTTTGCAACTTAAGCTAATTAGGCAAGTATCTAGTGGTCTTCGCCTGAGAACCCTCCGCCTAAAAGCCTGGTCTGTCTACGAACCCACCACTGCTGTGAAACCGAATTTTCACTCTATAATTTGCCCCTCTAAGAACTTTCCGCAGACGCTCCCATATAAAAAAAATCCGCCTAAGAGCCAGGACACCCACACCAGGTCTGAGATTTAGCAAGCCAGGCTAAGGAGCCAGCCGGGCACCTAACCTGGGAAGTTGAGGTTGCCAGAAAATGTTTCAGGTTGCCGGAACCTTTGATCGAAAATGCAATTCTATTTTAAATTGTCTTACTATTGCTAATAAACAATACTTTCAATAACAACACTGTTTCTGCTGATTATTTTTAGAAAACAACTTTATTCTCTGTTTTTATTGATATACCATACTGTACAAAATCTCTACCAATGGCGGCAATTTTTAGGTCGCCAACCGGGCGAGTGGTGCCGTAAATCAAGTTCACTATACATAATTTTTAGGGGCCATTGGCGAATTGGCGAACGTTAAATCTCAGACCTGCTATTTCCGAATATTCTCCCCACCCCCTTCTCAATGAAGTGCAAGAACGGAAAAGTCTCTACAAGAGTATATGAGTTAACAAATGGCAAGATAGACTTCAATGTCACATTTGACACCAAAGAGCAAGCAGCAGGCATTAGAGAGAGAGAGAGGGAGAGAGAGAGAGAGAGAGAGAGAGAGAGAAAGAGAGAAAGAGAAAGAGAGAGAGAGAGAGAGAGGACTTCATAATAATTTCATGGCCTAAATTTACTTCGATATATGTACTCTCTGTCAAAGTTGTAGAACTTTCTATTTTCTCCAGAACTTGCTAACATATTTTCATCACCTTTGAACCAGTTTCCTTGACATGAAGAAGAAGAAGAAGAAGAAGAAGAACAACAACAACAACAAAAGCACAAAATGACAGCCTTTTTTTTTTTTTACGAACTCTCGCGGTTGCTTGATCTGAATTGTACGTTCGATAGTACGACGTGTTTAAAAGACATTTTCTTTGAGTGACATTCTGTTTAAGCAATCACAATATCAACATGGATGTGTACAAGACTGTAATAGACTTTAATTCGCAGGGCTATATTTTAAAATTTCCCACAAAGTTCTCTTCTAGTAGTATTAAAACAAAAACAAAAACAAAAACTTCATTTAACTTTGCTCCTATACATTTTCCTATGCAACATTTACGCTATTAAATAAAGAAAAGGGTTTTCCAGCCAGATTAAAGGGTAGTCATCTCGGTGGTCCGCGCAGACTTATAAAAACAAAAGAACTCTCTCATTGACGCACGGGCTGACCATGGTGGACACCACAGTGGACAAGACAAGTTGGACCTTTCATTGACCAGTTAACAAAGGCATTCGTCCATGCATGTACAGGAGAAATGGATGACAGCTTTTCCATAAGTTGCCATGAAAATGAGACGAAGTTCGTTCGTTCTTTGGTTCCGGCCTTTCAACCTTTATGCGGTTATCTCGGCCCTGTTGGATCATGTCAGGCCGTGTCAAAGTTGGCAGTCCCTTCATGTTGTGTTCGGTGTAGTTTCCTCGTCGGCTGGTCTTCGTTGGCTGGTCCCCGTTGCAGGCCGTTCTTTCTTCTTGTTGGCTGGCAAAGCCCAAGCGTCCTCTTACTTACAATACCAAAATGTAAAAACATGGTCCAAATGATAAAAGCTGGGCTCTTGGCCTTTAATATTTAACTCCAAATACAAGTCCGCCTTTCCCAGGTCTAGAGCATGGATCAAAAATAATATAGAAACTATAAAGAGTATTGATCATTAATAACAAAAGGGCCTGTGCCCTGTATGGAATGTCGACAAGTGACGAAGTGGCTTTCCACCCCTACGTCGGATTCTTTATGGCACAGGCACACACACATTCATTTCTCCATTTACTCGGCGTATTATATGCGTACGTATATACCTCCATACCTATATATCCATACAGAGGTATCACAGAGACACACGCACACACTGACACGCGCACATGCACGCACACAGACACATACACATCCACTCACATACATACATACATACATACATACATACATACATACTTATGACAATATATACATATCTTATATACCCAGAAACAATGTGCAACCGCTTACCTCTACATTCATTTGTTCAAATTCTCTAACATTCTGATGATGCTTGTACAGAAGAATTCTTATATCTTTCTGGCCCAACTTTTTTGTTTGTTAGTTAGTTAGTTTGTTTGTTTGTTTTAGAGAAGGCTTTTCCCCCAATTTAAGTTTGATCGAACATACTCAGGATATAGCGGATGTTTGTTATCTGAGATTATACTTTTTGCTAAAGTGCGACTCGCACCTTGGCCCGGAACAACGGATACATGAGTCACGAGAAAAAAAACAAAAACGGGCCACGGGCTGCCACATTCGGTGTTTTTACAAAGGAAATGTATTCGGAGTCGACCTGTCGACCACGAATTCGAGCGGAAGACAGAGACACAAGACACACAGAGAACACAGAGAGAGAGCAGCGAGAGGAGCAAGACCAGTCGACAGCCAACCAGCGACAACACCTGATGAGCGGGCAGCAGTCAGCGAGCGACGGGCTAGCAGCGGCCAAGCGACGAACAGCCAGCGGGCCTGCAAACAAGACGCGGCGGGCCAACAGTGAGCGGACAGCCGGCACCTCAGCGAGACAACCCCACAAAATCCACCACAATCTATACCATGATCTCCACCAGCGCAGCACCAGAGAACCAGACAAGTAGATAAGAGTAGATAGAGTAGGGCCGAGGAGGAAGTCACTAGATAGGGAGAGAATAGGAGAGCTAGAGTAGGGACCGTGATTCGAGGAAGTATTTTAGGTTGTGTAGTAGGAAAGTGGATAGGAGGATATTCGGAGCAACAAGGTAAGACCAAAAGTTTACTACAATCTATTCTATTATTTTCCTTTATTTTTATTTTTCTATATTATTTTTCTTTTTTTTTTTTTTTTCTATTCTTTTCACACTCTTTTTTTTTTTTTTTGGTTTTTGTTTTTGCTAAGTACCATGTTCTGTAGTGGTAGGGAACGGGCCCAGGCGACACGACAATAATATAGCTGTTCGTGGAGCCGGGAGGACCTCACGCAGCGGAAAAACCGATAGCGGTAGAAGTCGCGCGGTGACCAGCAATGGCACCAGCGCCGGTTAGTCACTAAAACCAAAATAGAAAAGTAGGAAACGTAACAGAACCAAAACAAAAATGAGCACGTCAACCATAATCGGTACTAGAAGCCAACTGCAGAAACTAAAAGAAAAAGGGGAGAGTACCTCACCCCAACATTTATCGCTATCACAGAATAGAAATCATCAAAATAGGCACCAACCAACAGGAGTCGAAGTACAAGAGCCCTCCAGTACGGCCAACACGGCCAAAAATAAAACAGGAAACGACAATGAAACACAAAAAATCGACAAGGCCGCCATGGCCAAAGAGAAACCAAACGAGGGCGACTTGCAACAAATAAGGGACATAAGGGAGAAATCCCCCCAAAACACTAACGTGAAACAAACCCCAGTAAGGCGACCACAACTAAATACAGAGATAATTGAGCAGGACAAGCAAGCCCATAAGGCGATACAGAGGGAGAAATCCCCAATGACCAGTAGCATAAAACAAACTCCAGTAGGACTACTAGGAGTAGGACCTAAACAAAGGGAAGAACTACCGAAGCTAGTAGTAACACAAACAAGTAAAGGACAGGCACACATAACCTGCATCGGAAAAGAGCTACTAATGCCAGTACTAGAGCCCCATCTGGGCAAAAATAACATCCAAAGTATAATCAAAGAAGGGCAGATACTAAAGATAACCCTCAAAATATCAAAAAAGGTCGCATAGACTAATAAAACTCTTAGAACAGAGAAAATATCAAAACCTATACCTAGGTAACGATATACACATTAGAATAGGGATGGAGAACTCCAGGAATAAAATAGTAGCATTGAAAGAAGTACCACTAACAACTGATCTTAGGGATCTCATGATCGACCTAACTGAAAACCACAACATATTTGTGTATAAAGCAGAAAGAATCATACACAAGTCAAACTTGCGAAAACTAAAACGATCAAGGCCTACATATATTATGACATCAGAAAAACTGAAAACCCAACAATACAATATGGAAAACTGAAACTGCACATAGAAAAATATAACACATTAGAGGAAAAACAAGCAAAAGTGATCTTTGAAGATAAGACAGTTGAAAGGAAAGAAAAAGTAGCGAGCCCATGCACACCAAACACCCCAGAAACCATAGTGTCAGAGGGTAAAACAACACCTCATAAAACCTATGCAAAGGTAGCGGCTCTGTCAACAAAAACGCTGGAGGAAACCAAAAGAGCCAGAGTAGGGCTAGCACAAGAAATAACAAAACTGTTAAAAATCAAGGAAGAAATCGAACAGCAAGTAGAACAATTCAGAAAAGAAAAAGAAGAATTTAAGCAATGGGCAGCAAACCTTGAGACTAGGACAACAAAGCAGTGCAAAAAAAAAATAGACCATGCCGCAATCCAAAGTGAAATCAGAAAAGCAGTGCAAGGATGTGGCGAGATAATTAAGGAAATGATAATAGACACAATAAGCAAACATCATAAATGAGGGAAACCGGGTCGGCTCTAGTAATGGACACAAAAACAACACCTAAAAGTAGTAACAATGACAACAATAATGCAGTGGAACAGTTATTAGTAGGAGGAGGGGGAGGGACGTAGAATACATGATTAAAGAAAGTGTAGGAAAGAACAAATACATAGCTTGCATCCAGGAAACACACTTAAAACCAGATAATAACCTAAAGATAGAGGGAGCAAAGATAGTTAGAACAGATAGGGAAGGGCCTAGAAACGGGAGGGGGGGGGGGAAGTACTGATAGCGGTAGAAGACCAAATCCAAATAACCAATCACGGAACTATAAAAACAAACAGCATAGAAGGAATATGGATAGACACAGACAAATATAGAGTGATCAACATATATGTAAACAACCCTAAGGAGACAAAGAAAGAGGATATGAACGAAATAGGAAAACACATAATGGAAAAAAAGACAGTAATAGTAGGGGACATGAATGCACATAACCCACTATGGGGAGGGGATAGACTAGATAGAGTGGGAACCCTAATAGAGGAAATGGTAGAAGAGAATGACCTTTTAGTTTTAAATGACGGAGAAAAAGAAATAGACACAACCATAGATCTTACGATAATAACTAGGGGAATAGGAAGGGCAGAGTGGCAAACACTACCGGACACCTCGTCCGACCACCTGTCCATATTTACCAAAATACTAGATAAACGAAAACAAACAACAGAATATGTAACGAATAGGGTAACGAAACACATGTACAATAAAACAAATTGGGAGGGGTACTTCAGGGAATTAGAAGTGGAACAGGAAATACAGGGGTGGGAAGAAATGGGGATAGAGGAAATGTGCGAGTTATTAACAAAAAAGATGATCCTGGCAGCAGATAGGCAACACCGGGAAGGAGAGGGGGGGTGGCAGGGGGGAGAGAAAACCAAGAAACATAGGGCAGTATCTTGGTGGAATGATAAACGTAAACAAGCGATCGGCGATAGGAAAAAGCAATATAGGGACTATAGAAAGAATCCAACACCCCAAAATAGGCAAAAATTCCACCAGGTCAGAAACCAAACAAATAGGGAAATACAGGAAGAGAAAACCAAACACTTCAAAGGCATATGCCAAACAATAACACCCACCACGTCAGCCTCCGAGATATGGCGCAAACTGAAGAAGTTTCTAGGGACCAAAACAGGAAACAGAAACTACAGCGTAATTAAAAACCCAGAACTAGCAGCCACAGATCAGGAAAAGGCCAATCTCTTAGCTACAACCTTCTACCGCACCAGCTCCGATAGGGAAGTAGGGAATACAGAAATAGACGTAGGAGATCACTAATGGAAAAAAAAAATTAACAAGGAGCTGGAGATTCAACCATCAGGAAAAAACATAGACTATTTAAATAAAGAAATTACTGATAAAGAAATAAGAGAAGCGGTAGAAGGAAAGAAGAGCACCCCCTCGGGGGCTGACGTGGTAGTATATAAAATGATAGGCAAAGCACCACCAAAAATTATAAGATACATCAAAACACTATTCAATCGCATACTAGAAAACCAATACCTCCCACGGCTCTGGAAGACAGCAACAATAATACCACTTTTAAAACCAGGAAAAGAACCTTCAGATGTAAACTCATATAGGCCAATTTTACTAACATCGCACCTGGGAAAAACCTTAGAAACAGTAATGAACAGTAGGCTTGAATACTTCGTGGATAAAGAAAAAATATATAGCAAAAATCAATCAGGGTTCAGCGCAAACAGAAGTACAATAGACCAACTTGTAAAACTAGATCGTGAAGCAAAGAAAGGATTCCTAAGAAAGAGAAAAACACATGCCGTCTTCCTAGACCTGTCCAAAGCTTACGACATCAGCTGGAGAGGAGCAATAATAAAGAAAAAATATATAGCAAAAATCAATCAGGGTTCAGCGCAAACAGAAGTACAATAGACCAACTTGTAAAACTA
>JBCAUA010837352.1:3384-13858 GCA_038406235.1 Peronia verruculata
TCAGGGAGAGGTAGCACTTTTAACAGGTTTTGCACGCCATGTCCTTTTCTGGGCAGCTCACTTGTCACTGGTCCTCACCTGGCACTCAACTCTCATCTGTGGCTCCTTAAAGCTGTGACATGCACAGTGCCCCCCCCCCTCCCCCCAGCAAAGGCTTTGGCTGGCCGGCTGAACCAGATTAGGGTAGCCGCTAGGTCTAAGCGAAGACTGGGCCAGGCAGGCAGACTCTGCGGAAGAAACCCCCATGTTTCAACGGAGAAGAAGGCTACCCCATCAGCGCATCGTGGAGTGCATAGAGCAAGGAGAGACACGTAGGACATCGTGGTTATCCACTGCATCCGTCTCTATCCCCAGCTGTCTCGACACCTGTCTTGCCACTGGTTACAGATGGTCCCGGATGGGAGAGTGAGGTCGACGAAGCGCCACTCTTCCTCACTTTAAACAAATTCATTGCGCAAGTCATCTTTTATCACCGTCATCCCACTTTTCCATTCATCCCAAAGTCCTGCGGCGACAAGCGAGCGACGAAGCAATAGGTGTGGTTGCACTGAAAGTCGTAGCCACAGACATGAATGCAGGCGGCTCAAGCTATCAAGTCGCTCCTCACTGAGCGGAGCAGCGGTGGAGTTCGGCAGCCATCTGAGTGACTGAGCAGCCCTTTTCAGGTGCCCTAAATATTGCCTGGTCCATGTACCATAGTCAGCATACCGCGGCTAACGGGGACCCTACAGATGTGGTCGAAACAAGGCAACAAGGAAGAAAACAAGAATAACTCCACTTAACTTTGCAACCTCGAACGTTAGGACACTCCTCGATAGAGACAGCTTCAGAGACGCACTGCGCTGATTGCAAATGAACTCGCCAGATACAGCGTTCATATTGCTGCACTAAGCGAGATGAGACTGGCTGACATGGGCCAATTGTGTGAACGAGGAGCAGGCTAAACCTTCGTTTGGAGTGGACGTGGACCTGAGGAGAGACTCGAAACAAGAGTAAGTTTTGCAGTGAGGAGACAGCTCACTGGCAAGTTTGACGGCTTACCCAAAGGGGTGAATGATCGCCTTATGACGATGAGACTCCCCCTTTCCCAAAGAAAAAAGTCTGTCACCATTGTCAGCGTCAAGGCTCTGACCATGACCAACCCAGAGAACATGAAGAGCAAGTTTTATGACGACTTACACTACACCATCAATGCAGTCCCGAAAGCTGACAAGCTCATCGTCCTTGGTAAATTTAATGCGACATTTGGGCACGACACCTCTACCTGGGAAGGTATGATTGGGAAGCGCATGGTCAGAAATTGTAACAGCAATGGCCTATTACCCCCCACACTTGATCTCCTCATCATGAACAGTCTTCCGCCTCCGTACCCGTAACAGAACATCGTGGATGCTCCCTCGCTCCAAGCATTGGCATCTTGACAACTACGTCATCATTAGGAAGAGGGACAGGCAAGATGTTCGCGTGACGAAGGCCATGTGCGGCGCTGAATGCTGGACAGACCACTGCCTAGTCATGTCAAAGCTCAATCTCCGTGTAAAACCCAAGAGAAGTCCTCATGGCTCAAAAGCACTAAAACGCCTCAACATGAACAAGTTGAAGATGCTGAACACCAAGCAGTCCTTTGTCGACAACGTGGAAGAGTGCCTTGACTCGGCACAGCTGAACAACGAAAACGTGGAAGCAGCATGGAGCACACTCAGAGAGATGGTGTACGGCAAAGCAATGGAGTGCCTGGGGCCATCTACTAGGAAACACAAAGACTGGTTTGACGAGAACTGCTCTGAGATCATGCAGCTGCTCGAGTCTAAGCGCTGTGCCTACAAAGCGCACACTGATGACCCCAAGTTCATAGCAAGAAAGAAATCCTCAACCACGAACGCGGCACTGTCCAGCGCAAGTTACGTGGAATGCAGGCCTCATGGCTGAGCGCTAAGGCAGAGACATTCAGCGCTATGCAGATACACACAACATGAAAGATTTCTGCAGCGTTCTGAAGGCAGTCTACAGCCCCTCAACATCAGGTAGCTATCTACTCCTTAGTGCAGATGAATCAACATTGATCACAGAAAAGGAGAAAATACTTGGGCTGAACACTTCAACAGAGTCTGGAATCGTTCGTCTTGTGTCAATGATGAAGCCATCGACCAACCGCCCAAAGTTCCGATAGATGAGTCCCCAGCCGATGCGCCTACCTTAGAAGAGATTCAGAAAGCAATCCGTCTGCTATCCAGTGGCAAAGCACCTGGCTCAGACTCCAACCCAGCTGAGATATACAAAGAAGGCGGCACGGCCCTTGCTGAAAGATTATGTCAGCTGTTTCAACTCATCTGGGAACAAGAGACAGTCCCCCAGGGCTTCAGGGATGTCTCTATCATGCATCTCTATAAATGAAATGGAAACAGACAGTATGCGACAGTCATTGTGGCATTTCCCTCCTTGTCATCGCAGGCAAGACACTCGCTAGAGTCCTCGTGAATCACTTCATCGCCCACCTAGAGCAAGGCTTCCTTTTGCCGGAAAGTCAGTGTGGCTTCAGGAAGGAACGCAGGACGATTGACATGTTGTTCGTGGCCAGATAGCTTCAAGAGAAATGCCAAGAACAAGAGGCATTGTCCAGAAATATCATCATCGACAACAAAATGAATGCCAGACTGCCAAAGGCAAGTACAACAATCGAGAAACTATGTATTAACGTGCGGAATAGGAGTGGCATCACTACAAAAACCAAGATCAAGGTGTACTGCGTCATAGTTCTCATTACACTGCTCTATGGTGGCTGCGAGACTTGGACTGTGTAGCAACGACATGCCAAGAAGTTGAACCACTTTCATACAACCTGCCTCAGAAAGCTGCTCAACATAAAGTGGAAAGATCCCAGACACTGAGGTCCTTGACCGAGCCAGTCTGCCCAGCATCTTCACCATGCCCATGCAGTCACAACTACGCATGGCTGGTCATGTAGTCCGCATGCCAGACCACCGCTTTCCACCGAGACTTCTGTTTGGTGGGCTGACATATAGCAAGCGCTCCCGCGGGGCCGAAAAAGCGTTCAAAGACAATCTGAATGCTTCACTCATGGCCTTCAACATTTGCTCTGACTTTTGGGGAAAAAAATGATCTGGACAGAAATGAATGACGCGCTGTCGTCCACGAAGGCGCCAAAAACTGTGAGGCCAACAGGACAGCTGCAGCAGAACAACGCCGACAAGACATGAAGGATAGCGCCAACAGATCCCCAGTTGCTGCCACCATCCCCTGCCCACACTGTCAGCGAACCTTCCGAGCGAAAATCGGCCTGACCAGCCACCTACTCACCCACAGACCAGCAGACCAGCAGACCCTAGGAGAAGATGACAACAACACTCACACACACACACACACACACACACACAAATGGTCCTCGTCGCTACGACGGACAAGCATAGCATTTCGGCCTGTTACGTTACGTTTTCGTTTTAGCCATCTGTGGACCTTGTTTTTCTTTAAGTTTTGCAATCGTAAGAAAGTAGGATTATCTCGGCTTCAAGTGGCTGCCTGTTTTAAGTAAGAATTATTGTGGGCAGAAATGTGAATTTGGAAAGTTTGCCTGGACACCGGCACTCCACCTTCTCTTCATCGATTTTTAACTGCCAAGGGTTCTTAAACGTGCGTAACGTACAAACAGGATCTCCAAAATATATATTATACGCCTTTAGCAGAAAAGGTTAGGCGTTGGGCTTTCCTACCCAGAGGAAGTCAGGGGACCGGTGAGTGACAGGGAAAAGAAAATAATAATAATTATTATTATATACTTCGTCTTCTTTTCCTTCCAACCCCCCCCCCCCCCTCCATGGGAGGAACCGTGAACTCGAACCCACAACATCACGCCAGGAATTGTTTTCACCTGGGAGCAAACGTCAAACCACATGACCAGGGTAACTTCCCCCCCCCCCCTTTTATTTTTCATGGTTTGCATGTCTTGCGCTCTCTTTCAAACCCAGATTTAATCTAGATAGACAAGCCTACTCATTAATTTTATAGATAGCTCGCTTTCACACTGTTTTTGTTTTGTATCGTTTTTAAGGCCAAAAAGAACACACACTAAAAAAAAAAAAAAAACTCAAGTTATTGTTGCATTAAAATCAAACAACAGCAACGTGAAAGGAATAAAATAAAGGGCAGAGCATGGAGGCGCTTGGCAGAAAACATATTAGAATATTTTTACGGTGAATAATCCGGAGGCAGGTTACAACCCGGAAGTACATTACAGTGGCTTACATTTCGACAATAAAGACTTTCTCAAGGTGCAGGGGACCCATTGGCACTCTATATAGTCTAGATCTACATCTAGATCTATAGATCTATTTAATTTGTTTGGAATATGTTGTTTGTGTAGCATGATAACTTACTATAGCCAAGCCTGGTGAAGTTGATAGATCTAGCAATGCTTCTCTGAGAGTCTGATATAACACCACTAGTATAGTCTTCAGCGCAGTTCGTCAACGGTGGATCATCCACTGGATGTCCAAACGACTAGCTAGATCTAGATCTAGATCTAGAGTCTAGATCTCGATTTATGTCTAGATATCTAGCATACTTACTTCAGTGCTAGTCTCTATATCTAGATCAAATCTGGATCAGTTTCGGATGAATATTTTATTGAATAGCAACCCTCCCAGAGAAGAAATGGACGTCAAACAAGGACGGCTGTCTGCGTCTACATAGGCCTAGATCAATTTCAACATAGTCAAAACCGAGAACAAACGCTGGTGGTTATGATGAAAACAGAAAAATATCATTGAGTAATAATACACCTTCATATTTGTCTAGTTCTCTTCGCTGGTTGGATTTTGAATGCCAAGCATGGATGGAGACAAGGGTAAGAAAGACGGTCAGGCTAAGAATAAACAATGTTCAAATCAAAAGTCAAATACCAGTCAAAACCAACATCATCAACCAAGTAATCATCCATCAGTATCTCAGGCCCTACCACAAGCCCAGAGCCCTCAGGGAGCCAGTGGAGCCTCACACGTTTGCAGAGAGAGAGAAAATTCTCAGCCAGCTTCACCATCACAGGACTTCAGTCACCCAGTGACACCATCCTGTAGCGAGCATCAGCATGTTACATTGCCACAAGTTATCCCTATACCACATGATCACAGGCATTCATTAACAGGAATTGGGGGCACTGCAAATGGAGCTGTGTCCATAAGTTCACCTGTCAATGCTGTTGTCAAAGCATCAAGCACGGGCACTCTATCTGCTTCTCAGTCTCAGTTCTATGTTCATAATGGGAGACGAGAGAATGCAAATATGTCGTCTTCCACTGCTGCCGATTTTCTGTCCAGCTTTTCTACCTCAGCCTGCAATGGCTCTAGCATGATTAATAATGGATTGCACCTTGGGGCATGCAGTGCTAATTCAGGAAAAACTGCGAACGGAGGCTGTGATGTAGATTTTCTAGCAGGAGGACAAATGTTTTATCCACCATCGTCACCACTTGGATCTTCTCCTCCCCAAAATCAAGGACAGGCTGTGTATAACTGGCAGGCTAGCAAAACCAGTGTGAAGGAACGGTTGGCATATTTGTACAATACTGATACAATGACGGA
This sequence comes from Peronia verruculata, assembly GCA_038406235.1. Classification (NCBI taxonomy): domain Eukaryota; kingdom Metazoa; phylum Mollusca; class Gastropoda; order Systellommatophora; family Onchidiidae; genus Peronia; species Peronia verruculata. The sequence goes on from JBCAUA010837352.1 coordinate 8,979, forward strand.
TATCCAGTTTAAAGTAAGTAGATTTCTATGCTTTGGCACCATACATTGACTAGATGATAATAAATAGTTTTAGTAAGTTGCAGACTTACGTTGGGATGTATCTGAAAAAATTAGTAGATCTATATCTTGAGCGTGAAAGATTTCATCATCAGAGATAGCACACTTTATGTTTCAAAATGGCACCACTAGGAGGGACTTTGTGAAACTTCAATTGTGATTTGCTCAAAATGTATAATTATTTTGTTTTTTTCTCTATATGCTTTTTTGCTCTGAACCGAATTCAAATTTGAATTATATTTTTTAATTTACAGTGGTCTCAGCCTAAGAACTCCCCACCTAAGAGCCCACCTCTGCTGTGAAATGGAATTTTTCCTCTATAATTTACCCCTCTAAGAGCTGGCTCCCACGTAGAAAATCCACCTAAAAGCCCGGCGTTGGGCCAAGACACAGTACTTATGGTGTAATTTCACATCATATTGTCCACTTGAGAGAAATGCACAGTGCTATATGTGCAATAAAATGGGGACAGGGGTGGAGAGAAGGAGTGGGAGTAATGGTTGATGTATGACTGCATACAGGCCACATTGTGGGCTAATCCGTAAGCTTTTCTTTGACAACACGTGGGAAACACTTGTGATTGGCTCTGTCAATAAGGAGAGTCAGTTAAGCCTCCTGACTGGTCAGTTGTTTTGCTACTTCAGTCAGTCTGTAAACACTTGAGTCACTCCTGTGATTATCCGTTAGGTAGCAATATCATGTTTTCAACAATGATACCATTATAGTTAACGGACGACATTTAAACAGTGGGCAGTATTCATGTAATTATACGCCTGCCCCTCTCTCCAAAAGACCAGGAATTGCTAGATCTAATTATAATACACACACATCGAAGAAGGCTATAAAGATAACTAAGTGACTATACTCTGGTCCCCCCGGATAAATCGAAAGACTATCACTATATGCCAGTCCCGCTCATTGGATGTACATGTTAGCGTTAGGGTGGACTTGTGCTGGTCGAGGGTCTCATACATGTTAGCGTTAGGGAGGACCGTCACCTGCTCGTCAGACCTACATGCTCGTTATGGTGGACGCACTGGTCAAGGGTCCCAGCAGGTTAAGCCAGGGGAATTCTTTTATTATTTGGTATACTGTAGTGTCAGTCAGGGACCGGAGTATAGCCACGGCCTATAGATAAATCTTTTACTAATGTCTAGTAATGTTAATGATCAACTAATCATAGCAGTGAAGACAACTTGTGGTCAGAGAGGTTGCAGAACTTTTAAATCTGCCTGAAACAAGAGCCCGCTTTTTTTTCGGTCTCCTGGCAACCAGGTTCTTAGGCAGATCTATATATATAGACCCTAACATCTCTTTTTATTTTCTGAATTATTTTTTTTTCACAACTGAAACAAAAATTGGATGTGGTGGAAAGTTGACAGCTACATGTGGGTGCACATATTTACCAGTATGCAAGTTTAGAAAAATTTATGATTTTAAGACATTGCATCATCTGTGAAAACAAATGTAAAAATGTTTTTTATCTTTTCCTTGTACATGTAGTTATTTCATTCAGAAATTCAACTGAGAGTACTTTTGAAAATAGCTAATTTTCAAGACACAAAATCCATTGTTATCTTGGCATCTGACATAGATAAATAAACTACATTTCTCTCTGCATTGAAGGTTTAAAAGTCCGAAGTCTAGTTCAATGTACTAAAAAAATCTCTTCCAGGAGCACACCACCCTATCCCCTCTTCCCTTCCTGTGAAGAGCTTTTCCTCCATAATATTTCTTGAACTGGATCATTTTATTTGTCTCTTCTACTTTATAATAAGGATGTAGATTGGAAATTAAAAATTGCTCCCTAGAAAGTTTTAATTGGTGTTTTGTTTTTGTTTTTTGGTGGGGGTGGGGGGATAGTTGGCTGCATTGTGTCGTATGCAGAAACAAAAATCTTTTCCAGCGCCTGTCATACGATGAGAAGTTATTGGAAAATAGGCCTAGTTTTTGTGAAACTTGTGGGCATAGGCAACAAAGTCTTGATTTATTTTGTAAGCATAATAAGTGATTTTATGTTGTCCTTGCAGTTCTGACAGTAAAATGATTTAATTTTCATTAAAATACAGTTTAAAATCAACAAGATGTGTCATATTTATTTTAGCATCAATAGTAATAATAGGGACCACAGAATATCTGTGTTTAGGAGTTTAAGTTAAAAAAATATTGTCAAGTAAAGTTTCTTAAAATTTCAATACCAGTGAATGACCACTCTTAGCAACAATTTAATTGTCCTATTTATGGTATTTTTGTTCATAAATTTTCAGGTAGGCAAACCACCTGCTCACCAAATGATTGCTGCACACAAGTTTATATTGTCAATTGGCAGTGCTGTTTTCGATGCCCTTTTCAATGGACGGTTGGCCTCCACTGATAGTGTTATTGATATCCCAGATGTCGAGCCTGCAGCATTTTCAGCATTGCTGAGATTCTTGTATACTGATGAAGTTCAAATTGGGCCAGAGACTGTTATGACCACATTATATACAGCAAAGAAGTATGCTGTGCCAGCCTTAGAGCGGGCATGTGTGGAGTTCCTGAAACGAAATTTAAGTCCTGATAATGCTTTCATGCTGTTGACCCAGGCTCGTTTATTTGATGAACCTCAGTTGGCTGCCTTATGTCTAGAAACAATAGATAAAAATACAACAGAAGCATTGGCTGCAGATGGTTTTACAGACATAGATTTGGATACACTGTGTGTAGTATTAGAAAGAGACACTTTAGGAATCAGAGAGTGCAAGCTCTTTTCGGCTGTGTGTCGCTGGGCAGAAGCTGAGTGTATACGACAAAATCTCATCCCTCCAACGAGCGAAAACCAGGTGAATATATTATTTTATCACTTGTTGTGTGCCTAATTTTGAAAGAGGTAGGAGAGTTTTGGGAATGTTTTTTTGATTTTGGTCTGATGAATTGATATTGAAATATTTTGTTATAAGCAGACTCATCCTCTAATAAAAATATCTATAGGTTGGAATGTAAATGTTGAGAAAATATGAACATCAGTGAATATCAAATAGTAATAGTCTCATAATTAGGTTGTTCTGTTTTTCATGTGTGTGTGCATGTGTGTATTTTGTGCTTTTTTTAATAAAAAAGACATGTACTAAAATTCTAAAGAGCTAAATTGCATTTGGGCCACACTACTGCTGAGAAAATATTTCTTTTTGTATGGATTCTATTAGAATTTGAAATTGATATTCACTTATCTGATGTGGAAGATGTTTATGAAAACTTTACCCGATGTGAATCATTTCATCTGCTGTTATATAATTTTACAGTTGTCTCATTGTTTCATCACAAACCCTGTGAATAACAGCTCAGGATTAGTAAGAATGATGAATTGAAATGTAGCTTGTATTTGTTTCATTTCAGTTATCAAAAGAGAAAATTCAGATGCTTCAAGTTTTTGTCATTATCATATGAAGTGATATTACTAGGTAATGAATTTATTTTTATGTCTCCAACAGCGTCATGTGCTTTCTCGTGCCTTGCGCCTTATCCGGTTTCCCTTGATGACAGTAGAAGAATTTGCCATGGGATCAGCCCAGAGTGGTATACTGGAAGACAGGGAAGTGGTAGAACTTTTTCTGTACTTCACTGTGAATCCAAAGCCAAGCATTAGTTTCCTGGATGTCCCAAGATGTTGTCTTACTGGCAAGGAACAGGTGGTCTCCCGATTTTGCCAGATTGAAAGCAGATGGGGCTACAGTGGAACAAGTGACAGAATCAGGTATGCAATATTATGTTATAAATTTCTGGCAGCAGCTAGTTTGGATGGTTGCCTAGATTACTTACCATGAATGAAAGTCTTAGTGTGTCTGTAGATTTTCTTTGCTGTCTATATTTTCTGTGGCTCACCAGGAATTGTCTTGCCTTTACCATCCTCATTCTAGTGTCTGCCCCTGTTTCTCATTTGTCAGATATACTGCAGATGACTGAGTGGAATGTTAGATTTTGATTTCACTATGTCGAATTTGTTTTGTTTTTTTTTTTCTGTATGTGTGGAAACTGAAACTTTTTAATGTGCACTCTTTCCTTCACATTTTGAAGAAGGGGCCTCTCAATTTTGTATTATTTAAGATTATATGGCTGTGTCAAAGAGAGTTTCCAATTTTTTGCTTTTATATATATATGGTATATTATTTCCATCATGATGTGGTCTATAGTAGCAGTGAAAATCATAACGTCGCCGTCGGGCTCTACTAACCACTAACCGTGTAACTGCAAAACGGGCAACTTTATAGGAGAAGGAAAAAACTATTTCGTGTTCGCCACAAGTTATCCAAACCCTTATTATTTTGTTGGTTTTTTTTTTATGAAAAATATGCATGCTTGACAGACAGTGGTACAGTAAAATTTGATGTAGGCATTTTGAAGTGCTGATACACGGTCAGCGCTCTCCTTTCTGTCAAACAATTGCATGGTTTACCTGCCTGGGATCCGAGAAAAATGCGGGCGCACCGCACTGTATGCGCCCGCATTTTTACCCGATTGCTGCACTTTTTGGCTTTTTTGGCCATTTTGGAGCATTTTTTCTGCATTTTTCGGCATTTTTGTATATATTATAATTATGGAAGTGAAGAGAATTCTTTGTTGATTTTGATTTTTTTTTTTTTTTAAATTTGGCAGACTTTTCTTACCTGGCACGAAAACAAATGGGGGGTCCTACATAACTACTGTAGTAGTTTCTTTACATTTAATGCTGCAACTATAGTCGACTTCTACACCACTTAATTAAAGTCAGAACGTAAACAATCGCGTAGCAGACGTCTAGCTCTACAAAAAATACACCAGAATGTCTGAGAACGCGATCGTCTAAA
>JBCAUA010837363.1:0-13858 GCA_038406235.1 Peronia verruculata
TTTAGGCCCCAATTAACCCTCAAAATGTCAGCACAAATTGTCAAATTGAAATACTGTCTTAAGCCAAATTTGTCTGTTTCCAAAGAAGTGACATATTAGGCCCTATGATAACGTTGGATGAGTACTTCAACATCGTTTGCCAACTGGAAAAGAAACCAAATCTAAAGGACGATGGCTGATTTTTTTTTTCCTAATCTGCATGCTGACACTTCGAGAGTTTAAAAGGACTGAGCATGTCAGTAAAGTGTTGATAGTAAAGGGTGAAAGAGTTGAAAAATATGCCGGGTAGGCCATCTGTAGTCTTAACAGTAGTCTCACTATTTTGTGCTGTACTTGGGGTAAAAATGGTAAACGCTTATGCTTTACGATTTAGTCGGTAATCCTTTCAACCTCCTGTTTTACACGGATGGTTATCGCGGAGGTCAAAATTAGCCAAATTATTCATTCAAACCAATTCAAAAACCATTTTAAAAATGTACAAGATTTAAATTTTATTTAATGTATAAAGAAAGTGTTAAGCCAATTTGACTGTAACTAAGAAATTTAATTGTAATAGCAAGCTCTAAAAGATGTAAAGTGTCTAACTACAAAACGTAAGCCTACTTTTGAACCGCCCTGTATAAAAACAAGAGGTGGCTGACAAAGGCTTGGGGAGGGGGGGGGGTGCAGTGGCTCTATTGTTTGGCATCTGCTTCAGGGTGAAAACAACTCACATCGGTGAGGTTGTAGGTTCTTGTCGACTCGGGGTCCTCTCATCGAGGGACGGACGGACACGAAGATCGAAAGACCTGCATTTTCTTCGCTGACTCAAAGGTTCCCTGGCTTCCTCTGGGTAGGGAGGCTCGACATCTAGCCTTCTCGGATAATGGCGAATATATGGCGATGTCGACCTTAAAAATGTCAGGGACTGGTAGTCAAAGGCTGAACTCTCATACTTTGTACTGGAAGACCTATTAACACAGCAGTATGCGAACATAAAACGCTGCTCATACTATGCTCCTTTTATATATAATTTATCATTTCGTCGACATGAAGACACAATGCGTTACCACAAAAAACAAATACGTCGGCTCTTTCACTAGAGCTACCCAAAATTCCGGGAAATCTCATCCACCAGTGACCTTGGCCTTGCCTCGGTCATAAGTTTGCTTGACCCAGTTACGGAGGGTAGGAAATGTATGACTGAGACTCCTAGCTATGAGTATGAGTGACAAACTCGTAGTTGATTGAACCAGGTTGCCATCCAAATATAAAAGTAGTGTTAATATTCTGATGTTGGTACTTGATAGACCTGATATTATGTCAGGTGATCACATAACACAATAGTGTTATGTTATTTTTTGACCACGGTTGTGGACAGCTGAGATAAGCACCACAACAGGAGTTTGAAAAGCATATAAAAACCATAACACCATGTTCTGATGACGTAGGAAAATGCCTCACGGAATCCCTGTTGGTGATTTTCCCGGAATCTTCACTTCTACTATTGACACCTCGAGGATCAATGAACGCGGGAGTGAAAAGGACAAAAGAAGAGGCAGCGAGTGGATTGAGAGGAATGAAAACTGAGATGTTAGAAAAATGCGTGAAGAGTTGAAGAAAGGAGGAGGTGGAGTGGAAATGTAACAGAGGAACAATACTTTTCAGAAAACTGAAAATGACATGAGGGTCTGTCAAAAAACGGACATATCACTCACTCTCAAGGGCGTGGGAATCTCGTTTCACTTTCTCAGCAACCTCTGTGAGGTAGAAAACTAGGTTGGTCAACTCTGGCTATGTCGTTGTGGAGGATTCTTGAGAGCTATTGAACTCGAATCAGATAGATGGTCAAGGATTATAATGCAGTTACAGGAAAAAGAAAATAAACTGAAACCAGGATGGAAAAAAGACGGAGAATGAATGAATGAATGATTGAATGAATGAATGAATGAATGAATGAAAATCATCAATTTAATTATTGATGAATGATCAATAAATGAATGAATAAACAAACAGATGGATGAATGGATGGATGACTGCATGAAAGGAATGACTAAATGTCTGAATGAAATAAATAAATGATGAATGGATGAATAACGTAATGAATAAATGGATGAAAGAATGAATGAAAGGACTGAGTGCATGAATGAATGAATGAATGAATGAATGAATGAATGAATGAATGAATGAATGAATGAATGTCAAGAACCATAAGAAAGAGGTGATGACAGTCTAATTTATTATGACAGAGGCGAAAAATACGCCTAGGTTTCAACAAGCAAATTGACTGCAAAACAGGAGCAGAGTGCCAAGCTATGCCCGTTTATTTTATCCATTCTCTTATGCCTTTTGGGTGTCTAGAAGAAGTTGTCTTTCTTGAATTCGGCAAGCGACAGCTGTTTTTTCTCATTACAGTGACCTTCTCCACGCTGCCTGGTCCTTGGTCGCCCTCTGCCCCTGAAGCGTAACTCAAAAATAAGCATACGGTACCCCAAAATTGTACTGGATTTAATTAACTCGGATAGTCAGTTCATTTTGTTCTAGTAGCAAAAAGTTCACCGTTGAAGGTTGCGCACCGTATACTTTCTATTCAAATAGAATGGTCAAGATTTAATCGATCGTATTATGTAACTGTGCTATTCAACTGAAATATCCAATGTTCTTCCACTCAGCGCACTGTATCAATCCACTCAAAGGTAAACGCTTCCAGCATTTGCCTCCGTGAATCAGCAACAATTTTACTAAAATAAAAGAGTCCAGACCTCTCGTCTGTGTTCAGCAATCATCTTACTCTAATGTCATATCCAGCATCTCTCTAAAGTGGTCAATGATCACGGATTTTTTTCCATAATGACATATCAGCATTTCTCCAAAATCACCTGGTATCGTGCTGTCCCGAACATTTCTCCAAACTTACCTATAATCATGCTGTATAATTCAGAAAAGAAGAGATCCAGCATTTCTTCAAGGTGATAGTAATCTAGTATTCAAAAATAAGAGTACAGCATTTCTCCAAAGCTCCGTATAATCATGCTATTCCAAAATGAAATATCCAGCATTTCTCCAAAGTTCCGTATAATTATGCTATTCCAAAATGAAATATCCAGCATTTTCTCCAAAGCTCCGTATAATCATGCTATTCCAATAAGAAATTTCCAGCATTTCTCCAAAGTAAGTCAATAACAGAGGCATATTCAGCATTATAATATGTCTCAAATATCCTTGTAATTGTGCAATTCAAAAATGACATCCAGCGTTTCTCCAAAGTGAGCTGTAATAGCGCCATTCAAAAGGGAAATATCCAGCATTTCTCCGAGCCAAGCAGTAATTATGCTATTCAAAGTATCAAATATTTCCCCCTAGTAATAAGTAATTATGTTATTCCAAATTACATATCCGACGTTTCTGGCAAACATGCTTTTCCAAAATGAGATGTCCAGCATTTCTGAAAAGAGTCCTGCAACCCTCCTTATTCATGAATGTAATATCCAGCATTCTCCAAACTGACCCATAGTCAAAAATGAAATACCAAACATTAACTCATAGAGACCAGCAATCATTCTAATCAAAAGTGAAATATCTACTATTATTCACCTGATAGTAGTTGTTAAACATCTGTTTTATATCATGTGTAACACATTTTGCCCTGGGGTGGACATGATTATGACTTCTCTGTTCTAACTTCCGTTTTTTTCCGCTAAACCATTCATTAATTGCACGTCTCAATCATTTAGCCATTCATTTAATTATTTATTCATTCATTCATTCAAATCTATGAGTTAGCTATAATTTTCTTCGGACATTCATGCACGCTCTCATTTCTCTTTCCATTCATTGTCGACATGTCGTTCTTTTCTCGTCAATTTCATTGTTCTACATGTTTGATCAGCTACTTCTGTTCAGCTTAATAGACTCCTGGATATTTCGCGATGATATAATAAAAGTGATGGTTGACATCTTTCTTGACGTCAATAAATTTTGCAGACTATATCGTCTGTCCATCATTGGACCTCGACGATGCCAGTGACAGTAAGTCAAGCGTTGGGAGCTCACAAGTGTCACAGAGATGGGATGTTAGGGACATAGTCTTGTGCCTTTTCTCCCTGGCGAGGGTCAAACGTAATCATATGTCCCTTTCGAAGGCAATACTGTTGCCTTGGAGATGCCAAGCCTCCAGGATGATCTATAACCCACAGAGACCTCAAGCTCTTGCGTTTTCAAGCCACATTATTAGAGGTTGCTCTTAAGTGTGTCTTTTGTGCCACAGTTTGTTCTTCCTTCGTCTTCTCGCACCTTCCATGAGCTCGCCCTACATGAGCTGCTTTGAATCACGGCAGTCGTCCGCCCCGATATCATGCCCGGTCCTTCATAGCGGTTTCATATTACCGTACTAGTGGCGAATAATTCACTTTTTGTCCATGAAATCCTAGAAAATTCATTTATAAATGTATCAAGTCCTGAATTCTTTCATGAAGAAGATAAAGATGAAATTTTAATGACCTGCTCAGTCACTGTTACACTCAAATATAAACGCATGTATATTCCTATAACCTGATGAAGACGCAGATCATTATAGTTAAGCGTGCTAAATGGTTCAGGTGTTATAAGGGGTTAGGTCAATGGTAGGCGCGTATTCTTTGATAAGTGTTTTTTCCATGTAACACGAGACAGGTCTGTGTCATGCTCACATGGCCCTCGCTATCTCTCTGAATTAGCGCTGGCCAGGGCGAGGGTCTATACTAATTATCATCTCGTCCAGGTTCTATTAGCGGTGATTAGGGACAAGAGCTGGGTGAAGACAAGGCGTTAATAGGATAATTTCTGCTCTAAGTAAGAAGATAATTTCTCTGAGGGGGAAAGTCTTTCCTACATTGTTGATGATGTTAGTTCGTCGATCACATTATCGAATTTAGGCCTTCGCCAATAAGTTCCTCTGCCCGTCTATTTGTATTTCATTTTGTCCGCCTCTTTGTCTCTTCTATCCGTCTATTCGACCATGCATACATCCAGCCCCACCCATCCATCAGTTGGTCTGTCCGCTCCTCCGTTTAGTTCTCTCTAATCCTTCCTCATCCTTACACCCATCTTGACACCCGCTTATCCCCATCCATTCTGTTTCAATGATCCATCTCAAAATATAAAGATCTTGAAATCACCCGTTTGTTTTTCGGATTCCTAGACTTCTAGATCAACAAATTTCAATGATTTTTGAATTAAAAAAAAAAAAAAAAAGAACACGAAATTATTAAAAAAAATAAAAATAAAAATAAAATAAAATAAAATAAAATAGCCGACGGAAATCACCGACAAGATTGTCAGCAGTAACAGACTGTCATGTAACTTTCTAGATTTCTAGATTTTGCCACGACCCCTTTGTCTACAGCTAAACGTTGAGCACAGGGAGAGGAAAAAAAAAAAAAAAACCCAGCGAAGACGTGATTTCACAATGCCACACAGAATGGACGTCAGATTGCAATTGTATGGCTGGAAAAAACCCAAGATTGAGAGCAATGGAGATTCTTGACTGGACTGCTATCTCTTGTATAGCAGGCCAAAGACAATTGTCTCGGGAATAAAGAATGAATTGAAACTTTTCTACATGTTTACTGTTTATCCGATTTCATTAGGGAGGAAAGCAAACCAGCAGAAAAACTTATAATGTCCCAAATTTTTATTGCTTCACAATAGGCTAATTTAAAGCATTCAATTCCAATTTGATTTTTAAAAATAATAATAACTCAAAAACAAATTTTTGCAATCAGCAGAAAATACGGTCCTATGCTCTCTAATTTCACCATTTTGTTAAGAATTCAATTTCATTTTAATTTTTAAAAAAGGAAAGAAGCGACTGCCACAAACAGCAATAAAACTGAAGTGTATCAAGATTTTCTAAAATTTCAGAGATTTGCAGAGGATTTGATTGCAAGTTAAAAAGGAGGGGGAAAAGCCTCACAAAAACGATCGCAATAAACAGTTCAGACACATAAAAGTAACGAAACGCAAATTTAAGACTTCACAAATCTGTAAAGGTAACACAATTTATGTGTGTTGTCTTGACACCATCATTAGCCTAAGATGACGGAGTTTTATCAATCAGCAATGCAAAAGCACACACAGCGTCCTCAGGCGCCGCAAAGATGGGTTGTTGAAAATGGATCCCATCTCCTCGCCTTAGAGGTGGGAAGCTTCCAGGGCGCTCTATTTCTTGCGGAGACTTCTAGCTGCTGTGGCTGAAAGCCCCACCATCGGAGACTGCATGCATACATAATGATAAAAAAATATTATGCATACTCATACATACAATATGGCTGTTTTATATAAATATAGATCTGATAATCAGTTTCCTCCATTCCTCCTCTGCCTTTCTCAAGGTGTTCTCAAGCTCCAGAACTCTCCATTCTCATAATTATGTTGTCATCCTATTTCTTCTTTTGTCTGCCTCTTCTTCTTCTTCTTCCCGAAACCCTGCAAGATCGTCTTTTCAATGCATGACATAAACATTTATAATCCACTTGAAAACAAAAGTAACTCAAGTAACATGTCGTTGCTATCCAGAAGACGTTTTAGCACATTATCTTGAGAAAAAGGACTAGCAAATCATACTTTTTGGAGGTTCCACTGATTAACGCAGTTTTTTTTTTTCATAGTTTGGCTCTAAGAAAAGATAATTCTTTCAACTAGAAACGCTTAAAGGTCAAATTACCACATGAAACAAGAAATACGATTGCGAAAGACTTTGCCAAGGAACAGAGAAACGACAATATTGAAGGATACAGACTTGCTAACAGAATAAACCATGAGACATAATGGGTCATGTGAGCATGACACAGACTTGTCTCGTGTTACATGGAAAAAACACTTTTCAAAGAATACGCGCCTACCATTGACCTACCCCCTTATAACACCAGAACAATTTAGCACGCTTGACTATAATGACCTGCGTCTTCATCAGGTATCTACAACATTCTTAAAGTCTTATATTTACACTTCCACTGACGATACGAAACAAGATAATTTGGGAAATTTTGTTCTAATTGATTTTTTTTTTAAACAGCGAATTCGTGGGCGACCTGCTCGTATGTCAGCAAGATGGCGGCCAGTTCATTCAATCAATAGAGAGCCTGATCACCTTCCTTATAAACACAGCGCTAGTCAGGCTAAGGTAGAGAAGATCGCTACAGTTCTTATTAGCATGGCCTAACAGGCTTGGCGGAAAATCTCGGTTCTCTGGAAGAAATTCCCATGGCTTGTTAAATAAAAAGTTCCCCGAAACCTCATTTAGGATGACTGGTCGCTGATCCTTTCGAAATGGCAGAGGAATAATGATCGGAGAAGACTAAAAACAGAATGACTTTGTTGTTGTTGTTTGTTTGTTTTGTCCTAATACATTTGAATCTTTACCCAATTTGTTGCAGTTTTTTTTAATACATTGAATAATTTCATCCCTTTTTTTTTTATATCGTTGTTTTTCTTCCCATTTATCTATATGTTGATCTGATAATTCTTTAACAATTTTGTTTTCATTCATTCATTCTTATTATTAATTTCTCTCTCTCTGGTTTCTCTTTCTTAGTCTCTATTTATATTATTATTATTATTATTTTTTTACATATTTCTCCTCTTTCAAACGGCTTACATCTATCTCTCTTTCTTATTTCTGGCCCAGGAAGAAAACAATTTCATCGTCCATGTTCGTCATGTATACTATCACTATCAACTAGATACATATGAACAATCAGACAAGATTAAGTCTGTTTGGTTGACATGTCTTTAATGAAAATGATAAGGAACATTACTTTGTGGCTGACGTGTCATTCACAATGTGTGGCGTGTTAGCTCAGTGATTTGTGCTGCAGCCTTTGGAAGCAGAGGTCGGTGGTTCGAATCGCAACCGTTGGATGTTGTATTCTTAGGAAAGATATTTAACACACAATTTTCCTCAGCCCACCCATCTGTAAAACGGGTACCTGATGTATATCGGGGTAAGTACAGTGGCGCTGCACTGCGGTGACGCGGTCTGAAATGGGCAAGCCAATTTCGTCTCTTGGGGGGGTCAAGGGATGGTACTTTTACTTTACTTTTTTTACAATGAAACATGGCAGAAACAATTATTTCGGTGACAAATCACACATGTAGAGAAAATAAAGATAAAAAGTATCGTTGACATACCACTGTCATGTAGATCCTGTCCCCCCCCTTTTTTTTAGCTAGATATCTTGTTGATTTACGTCTCTGAAGTCAGTGACATGATAAGGGCAACAAAAGCTGATATATATATATATATAAAAAAGTAAAAAAGTAAAAGTATATAATATATATGAAACTGTAGTACAGCTTGATTGATTAAGTACTCAGATGCGTGTACTATCAAGAAGAAGTTCACAACTAACTATGACCCAGCCCTTTCGAATGATTTAAAAAAGAGTATAAATTATATCGGAGGATTTACTCATCCACTGATTCATTTTTCAACCCATCTAACCGGGTATCCGTCAGTCCGTCCGTCCATCCATCCTTCATTTATTCCATCCCTCCATCCTTTCATTTATTCCATCCATCCATCCATCCATTTATCCGCCCCACCCATCCATCACCCATCCATTTATCCGCCCCATCCATCCATCCATCCATCCATCCATCCATCCATCCATCCATCCATCCGCCCCTCCCATCCATCCATCCATCCATTTATCCGCCCCACCCATCCATCCACCCATCCATTTATCCGCCCCATCCATCCATCCATCCATCCATCCATTACTGACCCCTCCACGTCGGATAATCTTATTGATTGAATCATGCAGTTTCTCATCATCTACTGTTTACATGAAAGCCAGTAGATGTAATTTAATGGGCCCATCATTTACATAAATAAATAACGAGATCCAATGGCACAGCATCGCCGGCCTAGATCACAGGAAAATGTAATAAAATCCTAATCATGTCAAATTTAGCGATGTAGAGGTGAAGATTAACTGAAGTTAAGGATCATTTTCTATGGAGTCCACAAACAAATATTACGCATGGGAACATATGATGCAGTTTACAAATTCAAACGAACGCATGGGAACATAATGCAGTAAACAAATTCAAACGAACACATGGGAACATATGCAGTATACAAATTCAAACGAACAAACAGAAGAGATAAACATGTAGGCAGAAACTGTGGAATCTTTTAGAACGTAAGAATAAGTGTGAAAAGGTGCATGTAAGGAGCTGTTGACATGGAAGACTTAACAATTTCATTACTGTCTTTACACGGTTTTGCAGGGCTCTCAAGTCCCTTTATAAATGAAACTAATTTCTCTTTGTCTCTTTGATTTTGAGAACCAGAATCTTCAGATCACAGAATCAAATAGTTTTGCCAGCAAAGGTTAATATCGTCACATCACACCCAAGGAGAGACATTTACATAGATCAATGATCAAAGTAAAAAAAAAAAAAGATTTGTCGAGGTGACAGAAAATTAGAACTTCGAAAAGCTCGTATACATATACATACATACAGAGGATAGCCTGATCTAGGAAACCTGGAGAACAAGATTGTTTATGTCAGAAATTTCAGACCCATCATAATAATGATTCACCTGAAGCCAAGGGCAAACTCATTTCCTTAATTATGTTACGGCACCCAACACGGGGTCTCATGTGTCGCATAGATTGAACCATTTATTGGCACATTACTGGATTATGTCATTCATTCATTCATTCATTCATTCATTCATTCATTCATTCATTCATTCATTCATCCATTCACTCATTCATCCATTCATTCATTCATCCATTCATTCATTCATTCACTCATTCATTCATTCATCCATTCATTCATTTATTCCTCCCGTGGACCAATTATCCTTAGGGGTGCCTTAGAAGATCTGACAACCAGTTTCCTCCATTCCTCCTTGTTTTCTGCCTTTCTCAAGGTACAGCAGGCGGACTCTCTTCTGGACTGGGTTATTATTAATCAAAGACTACCGTCAGCTGGATAAGGCAATTTTGCAAGGCAGGATTGTCCCATCCGCACCAGATTTGGTGGACTCTTTAAGGGAGGGGGTGAAGGAACTGCACATCAGTCTGGATTATCATTGATGGGAAGGATCCTCGAGAATCCAAATGGATGAGATTTGTGAACTGTGCCAGTAATGAAGTTGAGCTGTGTGTTTAACCCTTTCAGTGCCAGAAGCCACACTTGCCGCCCATTCTGCTGCTCCCTCTGTGATCACATTAACACTCCGTATCCATATTGATTCACCAGAGTTTGTATTTCATAAGACAAATAACATAGAAAATTGATGAAGGAATTTGAAATGATTTATTAGAAGTCTAAAGGAGGAATACTGGCAGGGAAAGGGCTAACAGCTTACCAGCAGCACAGTGAAGATTACTGCAGCTTATATGTACAGGAACACAAGTTTTAATTTACTATGGTGACAACTATGCCAGAAGGCAAACTGTGCATCAATGGGCATCAAAACATGAAACAAAGACATACAACTTAAATTAATAAATGTGGTCCCCAAAGTCAAAAGTTTCAAAGAAAACCATACCAGTTAAAGATCTTTTGGCTGTATTTCTGCGACAAACTAGAACAGATAGACACAGACAGGCAGGTAGGCAGACACAAACACAGACACAGACAGGCAGGTAGGCAGACACAGACGCAGACACAAACAGCAGGTAGGCAGACACAAACAGCAGGTAGGCAGGCACACAGACAGGCAGGTAGGCAGACACACAGACAGGCAGGTAGGCAGACACACAGACAGGCAGGTAGGCAGACACACAGACAGGCAGGTAGGCAGACACAGACACAAACTGACCGACAGTCGGGCAGAGGAACTCTTGGTATTCAAGACACCCCTGTCTTGTCTATACAACCAATCTTGGTCACAAGATATAACGATTTTGAGCTTCGTCAGTAATATTCTTTCTTACCAGTTACCGCTCAATCTATATATATATATATATATGTATAATGCTTACAGTTTGGAGTGAAGAATGATGGGCTAACTCTATGAAACTATGAGGCATCGATATTGTGAGTTTATCAAAATTTCTACTGCTCTCCGATTACCAAAGTGTAAAAAAAAAAGCCAAACGTTTTCTTATTGGAAAACGTTGGAATAAAATCCTAACATGGTGGTGTGTATAGAAAGCGAAGATTAAAAGACGTGTATAGAAAGCGAAGATTAAAAGACCACATCAAATGGGCTACACAACTATACGCAAGAACGTATATATATATATGCATACAAATTCCATCGGAGATAGTAGGCAAAAATCTGTGGAATCTTTCAGAATGTACAAATGACCCGGCGGAGGGGGGGGGGGGGTGTTTACAAATGATGGGGCAGTTGACATGGAAAAAACCTAGTAAGTTTCATTGCTGTCTTTTACATGTTCTCAAGTTACACAAATGAAACTAATTTCTCTTTGTCTCTTTGATTCACGAGTTTTCAAGTCCATAGAGCTATTTAGAGCACAGCTGCGGAGTTATGAAACATGTTTGCTACGTGTCAGCACAACACGATTAGGAGACCATAAACCCAGCAGAGCATGTGTCTCCCAGGCAATAAGTGGGACCGGACATTGATTTTTCACAGACTGACTACTGGTCTATTAATCTTCTGGCCGGTCAGAGAGCCCGGGGACACTCAACTCTGAGCGTGGACATTTCTGGGCCATCAAACTGGTGGAGGTGTGTCTGTGTGTGTGTGTGTGTGTGTGCGTGTGTGTGTGTGTGTGAGAGAGAGAGAGCGCAAGAGAGAGAAAGAGCGAAGAGGAGGGTGGATTAAGAAATGCATAGAGATAGAGAGATGGAAAGACATGTTGATAAAGAGAGAGGGAGGGAGAGAAAGACGGAAAGAGAAAGGAAAATAGAAACAGGGAGATAGAAAGAAAGGGAATCGGTCAAGAATGAAGAGAGCAATAGAGAAAATAGGCAGGTGTGGGTGGATAGGTAGGTAAAAAGATAAGGGAGGTGGGTAAGTAGGTAGGTAGATGCAGGTGGGTAGACAGGCAAAACATGCAGAAACTGTGAAGCGAAGACACAGAGAGATGGCAGTGTGAAAGGACGGAGAGAGAGAGTGGCAGAAAAAGCTACAAAGAGCAAAGCCAGAGAATACAGACAAAAGTCAAGGCAATAGAACAGTATTATTATAATATAAGGCGCCACGAGTTGAAAACTACTCGAAGTAAATAACATTTATGAACTGCTCGAAGTAAATATCATTTATGAACCAAACTTCTGGCATTCTTTTCTGAATGCCCGTTGGAGAAGTAGATAAAAGTGCCAAAGTTCCTTTTTTTAAATTTAGAGCTCCGACGTTGCCATTTTTTCAAGAGCCCGGCAGGTGGTGGATTAATTAAAGTTGTTCCAAGAACGAAACTCGGACAGATATTCCTGAGACATTTCCAGAACGCCCAGTCCACAATTCTCTCACACATACACAAAGCCGACTGAGGTCAACCATTCCCTATTTACAAGCCGAGCATATTTGAAATGCTTTTTTTATTATTAACCAGGAAGTGTAAAGGAGACGGTCTGGCTCATTTGATATTTTACGACGGAATTCCCACCCAAACAGCACATTTTGTGGCAAAATGTTTTTCACACTTCAAGGTATTTAAATTATGACCCCAAAATAATGAAGCCTCTGCTATCACAGGCTGCCGCGGTGGATGGAAACTCGCGCACAAAGCAGCCATGCAATATGGCCTTAGGGGAACGAAACAGTAGTGATTAAGTGACAAGCAAAAACACACAAAATGTTTTGTCAACAATAATGTTTTTCTTTTTCACTACCGTTACCTGTCGCTTGCCGTATTTTATGTCTTTAGAAGCTTTGTCCTTAACATATTCCCCCCCCCCCAAAAAAAAAACAAAACAAAAACACCCAGCTCTCTGATTCTTTCATCCCCTTTCTCCCTGCCTTTCGTATGAACTGAGAGATCTAGAAACAACGATTTTCACGTTTTTCTTTTCGGCAACTGAAAATGAAATGCGACACTATGAAATCTGGCTCTCGTCACATTTTGAGCATAACATGCTCCATATTATGGAGATATTGGTATCACTATAAAGGTTATATTCATTTCCCATTTTGTGTGTGAAAAAATAATTGTTCTATCTTAAGTAGAAGTTGAGATACTGGCAAATTATGACGACTGGGGGTGGCCTGTTGTTGCAGCTGAATTTATCGAGAAAATGGCCGATCACTTTTGTAAATCTTTATTAATCCTTGTTAGGCCATGTCACCAAATTACACTTTCGGGGCTTTTTATTCGATCTATCTCTGTAAATTGAACGCTGACTGCAAATAAGGTATTTCGAGAAAAATCACATGGCCGAGGATTTTTGCTCACACGCTGATTTGTTTATTTGCTCTGTGCATGGCAGGCAAATCTTGACGAATGATGTGAGCTCTCAGACCGGTCACACCATATAAACAAAGCCACATGTGAGCGATGTTGCCTTGTTGGTCATGTGACCGATCTCGAAATACCTCATTTTAGATTGATATAGGGTTTGATGAAAAAAAAAAAAAAAATGCGGTAAAAATTCACGTGTTTTTTTCAACAGTGAACGAATTTTTCGTTCACTGTTGAAAAAACATGCGATGTCTCTGGTCGGCTCAGTTTGACAAGCGCCTGATTTCATTGTGTCGCGTCTCAAATGATCTTTTCGAAAATATACTCCTCTCCTCACAAAGGCATCACCATACGTGTGTGTATACCTAGGCGTCCCTATAAACAGGCCAGGTAACCGGATTCATTTGAAGGCTGACAACAAATCGCGGTTCTAGAATTAAACTGATTTAACTGCAACAACTTTATAACATAGTTGGGACACTTTCATTCTGAGACGACGAAACTTC
>JBCAUA010837374.1:2899-13858 GCA_038406235.1 Peronia verruculata
CCCCCCCCCCCCCCCCCCCCCCCCCCCCCCCCCCCCCCCCCCCCCCCCCCCCCCCCCCCCCCCCCGAAAAATGCACTTCATCGCTTAATATGACAGAACTTAGGAGATAATTGTGACCCAGACAATGTTCATTAGCTTCCAGGAAGTCAAATGGTCGCATGAGGCTATAAAGAGTAATCACGTACCAGGCAATACCAAGAGACAACAGAGAGGAAGTAAATCACGATTCATCGCTGATGCAACTTAAAAGTTTTACAGCAGTGTTTACATATTCTAGAATGTCTGATCACATAGTCACACAAAATCTTTGCTTTGGAGGACAGTCACATTGTTTCGCACATCTATTAGTTTTAACCATTTGGTATTAGAGCTTATAAATTATTTCCAAAAATATTGCCTAGGTATATCTAAAAATAATTCTCGCTGCACTATAAATATAATGACATTAGTAAATGAACGGAAAATTCAGACTGTTTACAACAGTGGCTTTAAAAAGATCAACCAAAGTTTCCTTTCAAAGTAAATTTAAAACCAATTATCATTTCTAGTTTGCTCACTTCTTTATGGTGTGCTTAAATAAATAAATGGTTCCAAATGTTTATGCTCATTAACTGTTTATTGTAGATGGCTTAATTGCTAGTGTCAAATGAAGAGATCATGTCTTGAAAACAACAGCAACATACCCAGATTATTGCAAAACAGAACAACAGTAACAATAACGAAACAACTTAGAACACGTTTCCCTGAATCAAATTTAACCAAATCAAATCAAAACCAGACCCAAAATTAAAACAAAACTGATTACATGATTATTCATTTCCTGGGGCCGGTTCACCACATAGGCAGATTGTTAATACTTTTGTCGTGTGCCTAAGCTCTAACACTGTGTAACTGTTACAATAATAGCCTCAGCATGAGGTTGTATATTTCAGCTTGTTGTATAAACTGTTTGTTAAGAGTGCGCCGATGGCTCGAGAGGAAACACAACAGTTAGTCCTATTCCATTCATCTTTTTTTTTTTTCTATGTAATGGTCTTATAAGACTACCACCGTCAACATTGTTACTACCGCAACAACACGATCATTGTCATCATTATCTTCATCACAATTAACAACAACAACAACTCCTTTCACAACAATGACAGCGGCATTAGTTAAGTCAGAAAAGAAACAAATAACAATCTGGAGAATTGATAAATTGTAACTGGCCAAAGTTTCGAACCCGATGAGCTCTTCTTCAGGATAACAAAGAGACAATTTGAAACAGAAGAAAGGTATGGAGGCAAATTTTAATTAAATGTTACGCTCATTAAGTGGAGCAAGGTTTTGCGATTTCAAAATAAGATTAATAGACTAGCATATTTTTCGAATAATGCTTCTGACTTACAGTGGTGAAATGGAATTGTAAAAGTTTATGTTGTCCTTTTTAAAAAAAAAAATTGTTTGATATGTATACCTTTCAAGAATCATCTTTAAGGGTGACATCAACCATTTATTGCGAACCACATTATACTATAATTTTGATATTACATAGTTTAGTTTTGCAGAGAGATACACAGATGTATACATTCACAATAAAAGACAACCTAAACACACAGCTGTAAACAAGAAAGAAGATCATGAAGATCATACTGTGTGACATGTACCTGAAAATGTAACTTAGGAATGGGCAGAAAGGATGAGCTACTTAAGTTAAACAGGGATTTCTACTATATTTATACATGTATATTCAACCTTCCACGCATTGGGTGGCACTCAGTACGATCAGTGTCCATTCTCTGATGTGGACATAGCCTCATGAACAACTTTCTGATACAAGACATCACATGATGAGGCTATAAGGTACAAATCATAAAGGCACACAGATATTTCTATTTACAAAGTGCACACAGCGACACCCAAAGCAACAAGATGTAAAGCAAAGGGTGAAAAAGAAAGGAAGGGTGGTGGCTGAGCAGTAGAGAGATAGATCAATCGAGTATGCTAATTTCAGAGAATTAGAAATGAAACAAGGAAAACCAAAATCCAATAGGCAAAAATATCCAGAAATCTCTGCGAACTAAGCAATACGGAGCCGCAATTAAATCCAGATCTGCCTCTTTATGTCTGCAGGGACTTATTGATATCGATAACACCAATTAATAGCTAAATGTAGCCTATCGCCGTTAAATGCCATAATTGATTCTATTTACAAAAGAAAATTCATACGATTTCTGTAGTAAAATATGTTGTGTGAAAGTAATTGATTTAATTTCTTGAACAAGCAAGATCCGAAGATGAAGCATGTCCTATCCTTCGAGACCAATAGGAACAAGCGTCAAAAACATTGACAGAAGATAGGTCAGCAGGAGATGATAACATACCTGCAGAACTGAAACTAATGGGAAGAATAGATTGTTATATTGACCACATGAAACAAAACCTGGAATATAGCCATTAATTGTTGTATTGCCCAAGATAAGTCACTTCAAGCATTGCCCCAACTATCGCGCTATCAGCTTTGTCAGTCACCCAAGGAAGGCCATGCTGCATTTAGTCGTAGATTGAAACCAGGAGCAGAAAATACTTGTCATTGATGAAGAACAAGCAGGTTTCAGGGCAGGAAAGAGCAATACAGAACGGATTTTCAACTTGAGACTAATTTCTGACAAACACTTTAAGCACCAGCATGACTACTTTCATATTTTCTGTGATTGTAACTGATATTTGTCAGGCTACGGCAAGCTGATCTCTGTCCACTATGAGGATACAACATCCGTGCTAACTGTGTCTGGGTGATCTAACCGCTATACAATAAAATTACAAGTGCAGTACTAAAGATAGAGAGGAAACTGTTATGCATAACTGTAGGAATATGTCACCTCCCCGACCCTCTTCAACATGTTCCTTGAAAGGATCATGGAAAATGACTTGGAAGATCTTATAGGCACAGTGCCCATGACAAACCTATGATTTGCTGACAGCATTTTTGGCCTTTCAAGGCAAGGAGACGAACTGACTAGATGGTACAAGATCTGGATAGAACTGCCTCAGCGTGCGACATGAAAATCAGAGAAGGCCAAACTTATGACGCACAGTACACAATACATCACCCCTAATATTGGAGTCAATGGAACAAGCCTGGAGATTGAATGTGAGAGCGTCAAATACGTTGGTTCCATTACATCAGATAAAGGTTCAAAACTGGAAATTTAAGCAATAACAACACTAACAACAACTGTAATAGTGACGTTCCAGCCAGTATGAAAAGACAAGATCACCGGTCAAGATTCGTCGTATTGTAACGTCAGTATTTCTCGACACCTCTGAGATATGGACACTGTGTAGCATTATAAAGATCCATGCAACAGACGTCAGACACAACAGAACAATTCCTGGCATTAACTTCAGATATCATGTTTCAGATGAAGAGATTCCCCCAGAGAATCCAGGAACTGTAGCACTTCACAAAAATCTATTCCCTATCGTAAGATACGAAAATTGAGATGGGAAGCTCTTGTGTCCTAATCGTCAAGCCTTGCCAAAACCGTCTTATGTGAGGCAGTCACAAGAGAAAGACAAAAGAAGAGATGGAAAGATTTTCCTGTTTGCAATGTCTATTTTAGGTATGATGTTCCCGGAGCCTGGTTATGGGAAACAAAACGACGAGTAGAATGAAAATTGAATAACCTTTCCAATGAAAACTTCCGTATAGCAAATCTTCAACCTAAGAAAAAATAAAGTGAGGCAGCACAACAGATTTTTCAGAATATGTTTCAAACAATAGTGAAGAAAAAAAAATTATGTGAAGTCCTCATGATTAATTAGATTGTCAATGAACAGGTCTCCGATTAAGATTATTTTCTGATGCATATTAGGCTTTTACTTGTAAAATTAGTACCAACCAATTACAGAAAATCAGTAAGTACAATACGGTCAGCCCATGGGGCATGCATGTTAGAGCTCAGAAACAATCAAGTTTCCTGTAACAAATGTAACATAACTGCACCTTGTTATACTATTATGTCTTTGAGCGGAACATATCTAAAACAAACAAACAAACAAACAAACCAACGTAGTCTTACAATCAGTACACAAGAAGGCTAAAAATTGTAACACTTTTGTATGCTGTAGATAAAGACTTTTTATCTCATTTTCCCCAGAAAACAAGAAGTGAAAAAAAGAAGGGCAAAAGTTTGGAAACATTAAATTTGCCTTTACTTGTAATACTAGAGGAGAACTCAGACCTTCGTGGGAGATTTTTTAAATATGGGTCAAACCGCTTCTGCCCTGCGACTCAAAGTGTACGCCCCCTCCTGCTCCCACCTGCAGGCAGTGAAAGCCCATTCTCAACGTCTCCTCCTTGCTCCTGTCTTATATCCCGCTTTCTTTCCCCTCTTCTTCTAAATGCTTGATCAGTCTTTTCACGTGTAGACGTGTTTTACCATGTTTGGCAAATTGTAGCCGAAATCATGCTGATGTGCCGTTAAACCCCAACACAATCAAACAAAATAAGTGTGTGGACCTCAATGTTGATTGTTTGGATTAATAAACTTGAAGAAATCTGTTTGGTGTTTTCAACGCGTCATTTTATCGAACGTCCAATTCGGATCAAACGCTCTGACGAGTTTACTTTTCAATTTATTATCGCCTTTTTAGGATAACTTCAGATATTAGTAAGTTTTTTTTTTTCCAGTTTTATGACAATAGAAACACAGATCTTCATGCAACAATTTTGTATGTCAAATTCCATATGGATACCTTCACTGATTTTTAAAATCCATAATAAGCTGTTTGTGGGTTTTGTTGCAGATTTACAGTATAGATAGTTCGGCTTATGAAACGCATACAAAACGTTTCATATCTCGAGCCTTCCTGTGTTGTGACACGTCAATGTGTTCACATTAATTCTACTCTGTGAGGACGCAACTCCCCCCCCCCCCTCCGGCTGCCTCCACTCCCCCTCACACACACACATAAACCCACGCCTTTGCCTTATCACTGTCATTATTATTATTATTATTTAGTCTGAACATGGAACGAGGCCTTAGCACGATGACTGGCCTGCCTTCAGGGTGACCTGATACAAACATTGCGCGCTATTTTCTCAAGTCAACACTTATGTAACAATTATCAGAACTTTGGCCTATAAAAGGTCATGTCAACCAGGAAGCAAGTGGCCAGCTGGAACGTGACGAGCTAATTCAAACACATTATCAATCCATATTTTTTAAAGAACACTTAGTATAATCATTATGAGAATAGTTTTAGGAATTCTTGAACAGCTGTAACTATTTTATTCAGTCTGAAGTGGGTAACGTAAATATCAGAAACTCTGAGGTCTTAGTTGAGTTATTTGTCATTAGTTCCAGTCAGATGTTATGGTCATTGGTTAACACTTACTGTCTAGTCAAAGATCCTCTGAGGACATAAAAGAAAATGGCTGCAGAACCACATCTTCACGACAAATGGAAAAGGGCAATATTCGTTTGTGTGTTTTTGACCATATTATTGACTGTGGTAAGTAAAGGCTGTAATCTTGAAATGCGAAAATATTATTCAGAATATAGCTTGGGGTCTAGTTCTCAGCTGTTTCACAGAAAACAAACAACACCTCCTTAGCATAAGTTGGCCAGGCAGGCGGTTTATCAAAATTACAGGGACCTTGCCCCTGGCATCACTGGTTGTTGGATATAATATTTGTACGAGTGTTCGTCTTTTTATTATACCAATTCTGGAGGTAGGACTAACATTTTTCACTGCGAGTGACAGACTTCATAAATCTAAAGTCTGTTTGACTCAATGTCCTCCACACAAGAATAGTAATACTGATGATTAAATTAGGGAGAGAAAAATGGTAACAGTTGATAAGAAAAGAGGAATAAAGGAAGGCTTACTGAAAGTTGCCGCACAAGAGGCCTGAAGTTAATCGGTGAATCAGTTGAGAGAATGAAGGAAAGAAACGGAGAAGGAAGTAAGAAAACATGGATGATTTAAAATAAAAGAAGTAGGGATCCACCCAGCTCAGCCTATCCACATTCATCTTAGATTTATTAGCTAGGCCTAGACAATCTTAATTTATGTTTTAATTTAATTAATTAGGGGATATTGATCATATCTTAGTGAAAGGGCTCTCAGAAAAATGATGATATGTATGTAAATCTATGTGGACAGGCAACAAGGACGAAAGCGAGAATGGCCAAAAAATGCAATCCAATCCGAAATTTTACCTTCTCCGTTGAAATCTGCATGCGATTTTGTTGGGAAGCAAGATGCTGCATCTTTTTCTTCCACGTTGATTCTTTGCAATGTAATGTCACACAGACTTAGAAAGTGTGCAGTGGCTACTTTCTAGATAGAGATTTTTACCAATGACTGAGGATACAATGATTTAGAGAGAATGCTGTGTCAAGAATGTTTCATACATCTCCAGCACAAAACCACCAAACAAACAATCGTACTTAAAAAAGACACCAAAAGAATAGGTAACTTACTATCTTCTAGTTTCTCTCACTTCAGTGTGAGAAACGGACCAGAATGAGTATTTTTTTTTTCCTCCTCTTTCTTGGTCTTTTTAAGCCTCGTATAGGAAGTATTTACTGACTTGACACTCAAAAAAAAAAAAAAATGAAGAAAAAGGTGCCAAGGAGAGAGAGGAAACTACTTGGAAAACATCTAGGTTCAATAGGATTTCACTTTATTAAATCTGTCACTCACAGTAAGGAGTTATATCCTAAATGCCTTACTACTCCCTGATTCTTTTATTTTTATTATTTTTTTTTAATTCGTGCTTCGTTCCAGTGTCTGGTCGGGTCCTATAGTTTAGCGACGCACGTCTTGCTTAATTCAGTCCATGGCGTCCAAGTGGCGAGCCTAATCTAATATCCATGAATAGAATATCTCTGATCAAAACAGAGATTAAACTTTCACGTGGAACAGAAAATTATCAGACATGCCAGTAGTACTCGTATAGTAATCTTTAAAGTATAAATAATTATTGTCGTTGAATTAGGCCCGAATAATATTCTTGTGGGGATGATTGCAGGAGTTGAGCTGTTTTTTTTTTTTTGTATGCTTCGTTCACGAAAATTTTCGATCTTATGTAATAAGGTTTGAATACAACTGCTTTTTTTTTTTTTTGATGTGGACCGAAAAGGAAAAGTTCAAGTTACAATTTATAATCTGACTGCCACGACCACAAAGTGTCAGAACATTATTCCTTCAGGTCACTGACAGTAGCAGGTTTCACTTTATGATCATTTATATCGTAATAGATCTTATTAGTTATCACTTTTGTCATCTCAGGCATAAAACTAGAGAATCATAACCTGAACTCATTTGAATAAAATATGTACGCAATGTTTGGGTTTTTGATGAAAAAAAATTCATCTTGACCGTTGAAATTACGGTTCTTTTTATGATATTGTGAGCAGCCATGCAATTTTCACACTACGTAATTATGAGCCTATCATGATATCAACATGTCAATATCTAACATAATCTCAAGGCAATACGAGAAGTGGAGTGACCTCAAGGTAAAGATGTGCATTATTCAAGAATGTCCATTTCTAAGAGCCATTAGTTTGTTATAGACGTCGGTGTGACGATAAATAAAAGGAACCAGTTGATCACTCAGACGATGAAGCGCTGACTGGAAGACCTAGGTCCTATAGAGATTTGGAGCTCAAGTATGAATAATAAATTGAGATTGGAAAAACAGTGATCAATCGGTTGTTAAGGACCAGACAGCAACAATGTATCCCAGACTGGCTCTGGAAAAAGAGCGAAGCTCGGAAATGAGTTGTTTTCGAATAAGGATAACGTAAAGAAAAGTACTAGTGATCACCTCTTGAAATCAAGCACCCTGGCCTAAATCGCTTTGGTACCGATTGGTCCTTTACGCCGACAGGGAGTACAATGATTAACCCCCCCCCCCTTCCAAATAGAACAAAAGAAAACCAAACTAAAATGGATGACACTTTGGATAAACAGTCAGTAGACTTATAATCGAAAGAAAATGCACAATACAAGCCATGCAAAAGATTACAGCCTATTTTTAACGCAGTCACCAGTGGCAAGCTGAGAGGATGATAACCTCACAATCAAAAGGAAACAAAATGAGAGATGCGCTGAAACCTCATGCATACATGCATGACGGGTATCCCAATAATTATGGCACCGCCCTGCTGGGCAAGCAGAAAGGGACCGACAGCCCAAAAGCAAAGCAAAGCCTCGTATTTAGATTATGTAGATTAGTCAGTGCCATTCAGATCGTCAAGTGGGCTAAAGCAGGAAACGATAAAATGATTGTAAGCTACTTTTTTTTTTCATTTATCTCACCGGTACTTACTCTGTATTACGCATTCCTCCTTGAGATAATGGAGTTTCTCCTTCTCTTTGTCTACAGTGGTATTCGCAGTTTTCTCCAAGCCTTTTGTCTTGATGCCACTCTATTTCTTCATCAATAGTTTTTTTGTTCCATTTCTCCCTTCATTCTTACTACATGTATTGGTAAATTTTTACACAGAGCTAGGCCTCTGCCATGTATGTCACAGACAAGTCTTAGTTGTCAAGCAAACATGCAGTGTATTCATACACATGTCAGTGTGGAGCACATCAGTATTTTGCAGGTCCCAGATATTGGATTGCATGCATTCTTTCTCTAGACATGTCTTTGATATCGTTCGAAGCAAACACTGGTCATAAACCACTGGACGCCTTGCTTTAAATTATAGACTGAAAAATGTTAGAATAATTATGTTTCTACATCCAAAAGAAACCATTACAATGGTTTTAGCATTATTTCAAATATTATCAGTGAACAAGGACATTCATGACGATGTTTGAATAAAAAAAAAAAAAAAAATGGAGGGATATGTCCTATGAACTGAAGTATCAGCTAAAATAAGGCTGCACACGAGTAAGATAGATCAGTTCACGAAAGGATGATTCACAACACGAGACGTGCAGAACATTATTTTAAAAGTATGATAATATTAGTAGAAATAGCCTACTGTACCGACATCAAGCATGATCTCAATTGGTAGACTATGGTCTGCTGCACAGAACTAATGATTCGTATTATATCCATGGGTTTAAGAGATGCCAATTTTCTGCGTATCAGATGTCTTACTACAATCTGGAGGCAAAGGTGGTCATAACTATCGGATGTGATCACTGTAAATTGTGTCAACGTTCACGATTTATTTCACCATGATTATCTCATAATCGATTAAACGAGTTTACCTGCTCCCAGGAACAAAAATGTACGAATTATCTTTTTATTTTCAAGAATAAATTTTCAGTGTGTAATGTAAGGAATTATGATTTGATGCACATTATTATGATGCTTCTGTGGCTGACAAACACATGGCGCTATTTCATCATTTCGTTTACAAGTTTAAGAAATGTTGTGATATTTTAATATTGCCTTGGCAATAGAGCATTATTCAGCAAAAAAACAACAACAAAAAAAAAAAAAAAAATGTCAACATATTTGGTTGTTTTTCAAACAGATCAACATCCACATAGTTGATGCAAATGTTGGTGACAGTTGCAGAGTTGATGCACCTGTTTGTGCTACATCCACTGAAGAATGTGTGAATGACATAATATGTCAGTGTGCTGATGGTTACCTAGAAGACAACACACCATGCAGATGTAAGTTGGTGTGTTGGTAATGAATGGAAAATGAATTATGTCACTGGCTGAATTATGGACAGAATGAATAAAAAGATTGGAATAATGAAAAACTAGAAGAGAGAACATCTCAACTATAAATAACCTCAGACTCATCAACTTGAAGCATAGATTCTGCATGCATAAACGGTTATACCAACTATTGGTGCGGTGAACAATAACAATATGCACCACAGTTTCCAGCATGAAATTAAAGAAAAAATAGGCCAAAACCCAGGTAAACAAACAAAAAGATAAATAAGGAAAACAATAAACAAACATAACGAACGAACAAAGAAACAAACAAAACCAAACGGCGGTAATAATAATAATCACAGAAAAAAAATAATAAAAATAAAATTCATAACCCAACTATCTTGCTGATCAGCGTCTAAAGGCCTATAAAAGAAATATGTATTTTGATTGCCATGGCATTAACTTTCTTTGTAATTTCATTCAATGTATAAAATGTATAATATTATTTTGCCCTCTGGTTCATATGACTGTATCCTTTATAAATATGAGCACTTTATTCTCAAATCACTTAATTTGTAAGATGGAGAGATTTAAAATCCCGGCAACATTAGCCTCGTATCTGTTTTTAACTGTTTTGATATCGACTCTTTTATTTTGTTTTCATGGTCTAAAATTGAAAAACTGTAATTGTTATGGCCATGTTGTAATAACATCTAAGGAGTCATGTGAAGTGTACATTGTTGTTTATACATCTTAAGTGTACCAGAAACTGACGTCTTTGTCTGGTTATGATCCTAGTTAAAGACAGAAACGCCACATCAAACAAATTCATGATACCATTGCTTGTTGCTTGATTTCAATCTCTTTCTACTATTATACTTTTCGATTTCATTGAAACATAGGAATCATCAATGACTATGCAATAATCCACCCCCCCCCCCCCTTTGCATCTACCCAGTGCCAAGCTTCAATGAGTTTTGTACTGCTTCTGCAGGGTGTGCTGTGAGTTTACAGTGTGATTATATGTCAAGCACATGTCGATGTGGAACAGACCAACTATGATGGTTCAACATGTCAGACAAGTAGGCAATCCCATATTCTGTAGTTCCTATGCTCATCCGGGTTTCTTTCTAATATATTATATTATATCCATTCATCCACCCACTCACCCAATCATCCATCCATCCATCTATCCATCCATCCATCCATCCATCCATCCTTCCATCCATTGGTCCAACCATCTCTCTCGCTCTCTCTCTCTCTCTCTCTATCTATCTATCTATCTATCTATCTATCTATCTATCTATCTATCTATCTATCTATCTA
>JBCAUA010837384.1:0-13857 GCA_038406235.1 Peronia verruculata
GGAACAACGACACCTCTGTTTAACGACGTTAATTTTCGGTCCCGAGTGATGTCGCAATTGGGAGGTTGCACTGTAATTTAACATAGACTGACTTACGGCCAGTCGTAGCCAAACGCAGCTGTAAGTTGACAATTAGCTGTAAATGAGTTCCATTATCTCAGTGCCAGTGGACTACAAATATATTCAAAGACATGAACACCCTTAGGTATGAGAATATCGGAACCACAATTTTGCTTGTTAAAGTTGTCATCCGATCCAATATTTTTATTATGCATTGGATAGAACTTGAGAGTTGGCTTTTGTAACATTGGTTTCCATTGTTCAACGACAAAATTTGATTGTTTTTTTCGTGAAAAAATAGTAAGAAAATGGGTATTGACAACAAAGGAAATTTTGGGAAAGGGTTGACACGTGTAGTTGAAATGAAGAGATAAATAGTGCTGATTCTGAATACAAGAGTAATAACAGCATGGGGACAAGGATAGGGAGTAATTCACCTTTGACTAGAATTCTACATGTAGATCTACGAAAATAGTTAGAGGTAGATCTAGAAAGCCAATGCTAGGTGAAGAGGTAGACTTACAAGGAGAAGAAATTGTAGCTGTGACAGAGTTGAACCTGAAGCTAGGTCTAGATCTATTATAGCTTTCATGATAATAATGGATGGAGCTAACTAAATCCACATGATGGAGATCTACACAGAAAGATGTTTTAGTTGTTCAGGCAGGTTGTAGCGAAAATAGGTGGCATGCCAGGGAGGTAACTCAGGCCACAAGGGCTTAACAGTGGTAAGGAACAAATTCATTGGTTCGGACCAGAACAAACTAATTATGCTTTTAAATTATTTCATACAGAGTGTTCTTACTTCTCGCTAGAGGTTCATATTGTTTGAGTACAGGCTCTATCCTTGAGTATAGACCTTATCCTGAGACCTTTTGTATCAGCCAAATGTAAAAATGTCTAAAAAAAAAAATCTGCATTTCTTTTCTCTACTTAAGACTTACTCATGATTTCTTCAATTTTCAAACATTTCAGTTCTCATTCATCTACATTATGTTTATAGACTGGTGATTAGAAGAATGGTATATTAATTGTTTTCTTTCATGTATTTTGATTTTACAAATGAATTTTTCAAAATTTGTATTAATCTTTTATTTTATGATTGTGTTCGTCTAGATTGCCTCACTGACATACGTCAAAATCTTGCTGCCCCGAGACTTGTTGGGAAGCAGGATAATAGTGCAAGATTGGCCGACCTCTTGGCCAATATGGAGACTTCCGTTGTGGAGCAGATCAAATCTGTTTTGGGTAATCTACAGGTATGGCAAATTATAGCTGTTCATATGCAAAATAAAATTGTGTAACGCTGAAAAATTTACTTTCCAAAAACGATCATTTGACAATCTTTACACTGTACATGTCGTGACAGGCATATTGATGTAGTTGTGCATAATGTGTCTCATCCTGGCCTTGAATCTGTGCTGCTGATGAAAACAGCATAGGGGTTTTGGATTTGCCATAATGTAATTCAAGAAGTACGAATTATAAAATTTGAATAATCCATCACATTGATTTCCCTTACATCATAAGAGATTTGTCTGGTGATTATGAGAGCTTAGTTTGATGAAGAATGAATAAAAGTTTTATTTATGTTACCCTTTTCTTATTTTTTTATTTTTTTCATTGGATACTGAAATCCATTTGTTATTTGAATATTCACTGATGAAATGAATGCACTAAGATCTGATTTTCATAATAATTAATACATGACAGGAGAAAGATGGCCTAATTTGACAAAAATTGAATAACTCATGTCAATATCTTGTACCTCACAGGCCTTCATTGCTCCAGATATAACATTTGCCATGAAGCCGTACTTCCGAGGTCCATTTTGTAGCCAAGATGTACGAGAAGGACTTGTAGTTGCCTTTGTGAAACATGTATGCATAACCTGCAATGTAAGTTTTTTTCAAATGTCAATATCAGGAAAGATTTATTTTCAAATTATACTTTGATACCATATTTCACCATGTAAATGTGTCATTCATGCTTACACTAGATTCTAACTTTGCTGTGTGTCCTTTGAAATTAATCAGCAAATGGAGCAGTCAATCTTGAAGTCATGAAATCTAAATTTTTCCTTTCTCCATTTTAAAAAAATTGTTTGCTATTTCTTATTTTGTTGCTGGTCTATAGATTTCAAGATTTGTATTTCCTTGTTCAAAAAGTCCTGGTTCAGTGTGTCCAAAAAAACTCTAGTTTATAATATTTTATGTTACCTTCTTGTATTTACTGCTACCCAAGATACACTGTACATTATTAAGAATACTTGACTGTTGTGTTATGTATTTGTTTTGATGAACAGGATTTCTGTGAAGTTCCTGGAGACAAGACCACTAGTCCACCAGCACTCTTGATGATTCTCTCCAGATTCTGTATAGATATGGAGAATGCCACCATCTCCTATTTAGTAGGTTTTCTTGTTGTTAGGAGGCAGATGACAGCAGATTAACACTTTCTATACCACAGGTGATATAAGATTGGGACCACACTATGTAGCGGCTGAGCAGAAAAAAATACAATTGAGTAGTTTAGATGTCAAATTGAAGCTGAAAGTGATGTCTAACATGTGTAGTTATTTCAAAGCTAGCAAATATCAGGTTATAAAAGTGATACAAAAAGCCATTTTTGCAAAACAAGTTCTTGAAGCATGCAAAAGAAATTGGTGGGCAAAGGTAAGATAATGTAAAAATAACAATGGTTATCAAAGTTTCATCAATATTTGAAGAAAGCAAGTTGAAGATATTAGAAACTTTTACTCTAAAGCAAAACTGTACTTAATTTCCCACAAATTGATACTAAATACTTTGTATTTCTCAGTTCCCTGTAAGTTCTGTTAAGAGTTTTAAAAATGTTGGGGGTGGCTGAAATG
This sequence comes from Peronia verruculata, assembly GCA_038406235.1. Taxonomy (NCBI): domain Eukaryota; kingdom Metazoa; phylum Mollusca; class Gastropoda; order Systellommatophora; family Onchidiidae; genus Peronia; species Peronia verruculata. The sequence goes on from JBCAUA010837384.1 coordinate 2,933, forward strand.
TGGCTATTTTGGTTTTACTTGTTATTCTTTTATAAAAAAATCTACAATCCTGCACGGTTCTATAACAAATTTTGGTGTCGAATGTTCTTCGTTTTCTATTTCATATACTTTTGGCATTAAGAATGGAGAACATTGTGTAAACAGATCAGTTCAGTGCTGCTTTTGTGAAATACCGATATTTGGTGTGTGTGGTAAACATGGCACATGTCAGTCCACCAGTATATCTGTGTATGGTATAGAAAGAGTTAAATAGCTGTCATTTGACATGGTAAGGCATCATGTTCATGAGCATAGTTGTTTCTGTACAAAATTGCTCATAAATATCTCCCTCCCTTGTGAGTTCTTTCCATTTTCCTCACTCTGTTCTTGGTAACTAGCAAAATACAGCATGCAAATCACTTAAATTCTTACAAGAACAAAAAACTTGTTTGCCAGCTGTTATGTTCTTAACTTATATTTGTATATTGTGATATCTTTTCTGCTAAATAAACAGAATATATTTCTTCCTCATATTAGGAACCTTAGGCACTGCACATTTTAGATAGTCATAGAATAACATAGCCTTGTGAACTATTGTATTTCCTTTCGTAATGCAGTGATTATACCTGATTGACAATAGTCACCTTTTGTTTTCTTCCTCTGCAATATATTTCAAAGCTTTCACTTGCTGAAGAACAGTTCATGTTGGAAACTCGAGCCTCCGTGACAGCACCAACTGAACTGTTTGCAATGGCCAAAGATACAGGTCAGCGGCTGCTCAATCATTATGTGAGAGTGCAGGGACTCACCATTTCTCAGGTAAGGAAGATTTACATTTCTAGATAACATGTTGTCCGACCAGATGAAGTGAACAGGATGTCAAACTGGTGTTCATCAAGAAAAGCAGACTTTAATGACCATGGAATCACAGGTGTTAACTTTGAGCATGCTTATCCCAGCACTAAGAATTTGTAGCTAAATAATTTTTCTTCTGAAGTAAAGTACACCCATGTCCCTTTCCTTTGACTACACTATACAGTCAACTACATGTGAGTTGAGCCCTGATGAGTCAACTTTTAGACGAGTTGATCCTTTTTCATGGAACATGTCCTGGCGCTTCTTTACTTTACTAAAATCAGACTGATGAATCAATGTCGACTCATCCATATTCACTAATGGGTCGATTTTTTTCTCCTGTCCCCGTTTGAGCCGATATTATTCTCTGCCTGTGAAGCACTTCATCTCAGCACATTTTTGCCCCTCCCACTACGCAATAGCACAATTACAGGTTAACTACAACTGCCGTATTGATTCACTAAACAGATTAAATCCTCCCTCAGACTATGTGATCAGAGGCCAACCAGCCATTGTCTTCTCCTACTTATCACATCTCACCCACAATCTCCCCCATCTAGCCACTGATGCTTCGAGTTCACACCGCACGCCCCCTTCCCTACTGTTTAAGTCTGATGCAAATTTGTGTAAGAGGGTAGGGTTGTGTTGATGATTGTCTTTGATGTGGGGAATTCTCTGACTGCACTGTGATTCACATGTGAATGGTACCCTGAGTCTTTGCTGTTCTCATCGTGGCGAACTTGCTCACCCGACAAGTCAATGTTAAGGAGATGTTAAAAAAAAAAAAAAGATCTCACTGAAAACAAATAAAAGAGATCAAATTTGTTGCACAATGAAAGAATGCATAGGGGAAAGTAACCATTATAATACCTGACAATAGGTCACTCCAAATAAATACAGTGGACCTCGGATCGAACAAGATCGTTGGGACTGACTGGTTATTCTCGTTGGATCCGAGGTGTCGTTGAATGCAAGGGGAGCATATGTGACAAAGGGGCTCTGCTCATATTGTTTTTGTTTTTTTTAATACAGTTGTCTTCCTTGTCATCCAATCTGTCAAATGTGCGGTGTAGATCGCATACCTGCCAACCCTACAGAAAAAGTGTCAGTAGTCTGCCAACTGTTTGCTTGAACTACCGACCTACAGAATTTGTATCGTGAACTATCGATTTTCTCTTCTCCCGTTTTTTTTTTTAAACAAAATCTGTAACCCGCGATCTGCTAGGCCCAGTCTCTATTGTTATTGGGGTTTGTGTAAAAGGTGATAGATCAAACGCTCGTCGCAAGTCCCTGGTGCCGTAGAGGGTGTTCAAGGTGATGTTTGCAGACTCCCCCCTTTCGAATTTCAACTCAGTCTCGTGCCGTGAATATAAATTTCTGCATTCATACGAATTCAGATGTTTCATACTAGTTTTTTTGGCATTTCATGCATTGCCGTCATTTTGAATGCTGTCGGGGTACAGTTTTTACTCATAGTCCAGCAAGAAAACTTATTTCACCCATTTGTTGCTATGGGCAGTGGTCCTGCCTGCCGTCGTTGCCAAGGCCTCTGTCTGTAGGCCGACAGTGCATGATGTAGCCCAGTCCGGACAAGTAGTGTTATGTGTTTCACCCTGCCCGTCCTGCTCTCACGCTAAATTGTCATTCACGTGCGCATGTCATTCACGATCAGATTGTCTCTTGGCCCACGATTGCTCGTGTAGTTCCCTTTTGAACCTAAATCTTTGAAATTAACTGTGATGTTCCATCATGTTCTCATTACACCAGGCAGTCATGCAACCTGAATAAAGAAATGGGGGAAAAAGTGATTCAGCTGATTCAACCAGCCATGGTTGTGCTCATTAGAGCCGAGGCTGACTATTTTGGTGCTTGTTCGATCCGATTTATTTTACTAACAGTTTATAAAGAATAAAACGGGGATTAAAGTGTACTTTGTTGGATGCAAATCTCGTTAGATCCGAGCTCGTTGAATTCGAGGTTTACTGTAGTGCCTGTTTATACTAGTTTTGTAGTCTTTAATGAGATACCGATGAGTCAGTCTAATTTTTTACTCCCCCACCGACATCGACTTATCTGTATTCCATTGTATATGAAAAATTTGAATCAGATTCATTTTAACAGGTTGTGAGACATATATACCTTGTATTAAGAGAAGATGACCTCTACCGAAAGGAGAAATGTCAATTACTAAAAGAGCATGTAAAGAACAAAAATCAGAATAGATTTGCTGCATTGACAGAGGGCATGGACCAAAAATGGTAACATAGAAATAAGTAAAAGAATATGTGACAGTACATCATATGATGATGCACATCCTCTTGCAGTTTCTACACCAAAGATTTGGTGAATTGATTCAAGAAACAACTTCAGATGTAATCAATGCTATTAGTGTGGTTGTAGAACATGAAAGTACATGTGGATACTTTCATTTGTCAAGATATCTGTTGAAAGTTCTCTAATATTAGGGGAAAACACATGAAATTGGTGTGAATACTAGTTCTTTCATTCCAGCTGAATCAGTATAACAGGATTGAACTGATGATCAGAGCACCTTTTGGAGGTGGTGAATGGAACAGTCAGTCATGACACCCTAGCAAGCACATATTATGCTCAGATGTTCTCATGAGTTGCTCTGTTTACTAATTCCATGTTGTTAAAAGTAATGCCTGGGTCCAGTTTATATATATTCAGCAACAATGGCTTTTGTCCAACTGCTGTCAGGGCCAGATTTCAAAATTATGCTCTCTGTATTTTTGGAATCCATAGTTCCATAAGCTATTTTACATCAGTGTTGTAGTAAAGAAAGGTGAAAGATTTATCTCCAATATTTTATTCAATTTTCTGCGGCTGTTTCAGATGTTACGCAAAAGTGTAGAAACAAGAGACTGGTTGAATACAATTGAGCCTCGCAACGTTCGTGCAGTAATGAAGCGTGTGGTAGAGGATATCACTGCCATTGATATGCAGGTAACTGGGTGAAAAAAAAAAATGATTTAGGATTTACTGTAAAACATATCTAATGTGTTATGCTCTAGATTGAATCATTTTCTACTTGAAACTCAGGTTCCAAGGAGTGATTTTAGCCTAATGGTTACTCTTTGCTGTCTTGGGTGGCTGTATTTTTATTCCATGATCTCTCATGTATTTAAATCAATGATCTTAGTCAGTAATTGGAAACCAAACAACTAAATTGCCACTAAATTTTTTGTTGCTTAAGTGGGAGAAGAATTGCAGTGGCTAGAGCCAAAGGTTTCAAAAATATTTTGGAATATTCCATTGGATTGAATGCTCACAACAAAAATTATGGTTATTTTATTATTGTTGTAAAAAGATCTTGACCTACTGGATTTACTGTAATAAATATCTCATAAGAATAAGCATTGTCTCATATCATTTGTTGGGCTCTCACAAAGTCAATTTAATTTGGCTAGAAATTTCTCTCATGTAGCCTTTGCTACAAGATTTGCATTTGTGAAAGCTTAGGAAGACACAGTGTTGTGTTGTACATTTATCATTGGTTGACAGATCTTATCATTTTATCATGTTATTTAAGTGTTTTTGTTTTTTTTTTTCTTATGAAGGTTGGTCAGCTGTATGAAGAAGGTGTACGCAAGGAAAGAAGCAGTGACTCAAGTCGTCGCACTCATCCTGTCAGCGCATCACAGCAGAACAGGAGACCTCAGTGGAATTACACACCCAGGTACACAATTCTGCTTGGACGGTTACCATGTATCTTATGCCTTTTCTTGCAAAATACGATTTTGCCATAATTAAGAGAAAATTCTGGTAATGTGACAATATGAGTGTCATCAGTACAGTTGATATCTGCATGTATTGGAAACAATTGAGTTGATCTTCAGTTGAGTCTGTTTGGAATGTGTCTGTCCTATATCGAGTTTTTGTCACTTTTCAGAGATTCTATCAACCAATCTATTTTCATGTGAAGAAGACAAGTGTGACTTACCAGAATGTTTCCCCACAATGAAATAAACATAGTCTTTACTAAGTCTGAAAATATCATTTCATTCCCTGTATTTCCAGTGTTGACAACAGTCTCATGAGCAACATACAGAAGCTGTTCTCCGAGAAGATTGAGATATTCAGTGCAGTGGAGTTCTCCAAAGTTTCTGTTCTGACAGGAATTGTGAAAATTAGCCTCAAGGTTTGTTACTCTGGTTTTTTTTTTTTTTTATTTGTCTGATATTCTTTTGCTTCATCTTGCTGTTACTGTTATGTTACTGGCTAGGGAAGGTCCTGGTCATCAATGTCATAGATAACATGGAATTTTGGAGCTATTGCGTGAGGGAGAATTACAGCGATTTGTGAATATTTACTGTATTTGAATTTCCTGATAAATAGAGATTTTCCCTTTTATGGACTATGTAATCACAAATATATTATAATATAGTTCTCTAACTGATGTTTTAATCAAATATATGGGAAAAGAAATTTTCTTATTCTTATTTACTGTATGGAGATGTATTAAAATGAATTTTTGTTACACAAGATACTGTCTAGCCCAGCTACCAGGAGTAGCAGTATCAAATTCATGTTGATGGCGTGTAATTTTGCTTTTATGTTGGGCAGACATTTCTAGAATGTGTTCGACTGCGCACTTTTGGGAGATATGGTCTGCAGCAGATCCAGGTGGATACTCACTATCTCCAGCTCTACCTGTGGAGATTTGTATCTGATGAAAAGTAAGTGTATCGGTCCACATACAGTCACATCATTTTCAACTCTGAGATTAGCATTTCAAGTGGAATCTCAAGAGTATTAGTTACTAGCACCTAAAGGAATACTTAACAAAACATTCGCAATAGTAAGAGACTGGTCACAGAAAAATACAGATCTTGTATCCAACATTAAGTGTATGTCTTTTTTTTTTTGTATTGAGCTTATATTGTAGTCTACAAAAGTAGATTCAGAATTGAAAAAATAATTTTATTTGGAAAACATCAGAACAAAGTGTACATGAAAATGATATTCATGGCACATTTTAATATCATACACCTAAGTTTTTTTACGAAGCTCTGTATATTGAAAAGAAACATATTTTCTGATTTATTGTTTTGTATGTCATCCTGTACAGTCTAGTGCAGGTACTTTTGGATGAAATTGTGTGCAGCGCTGTTCACCGATGTGTTGATCCCGTCATGATGGAACCAAGTGTAAGTTATATAAAAAATGTCCTTTATCATCACTGTCAGTGCAATCCATGTAATTGTAGAATTAAAAAAAAAGATCTGAGATCTAAACTAGATGCTGAATCCAGTCAAGCAATCAAGAATGTAATCATTAAAGTTACCCTGTGATATGACTATATGCCCTTGTATAGGCAGCACTAACAAGTAACATCGCAAACCAAGAAACTAGCAGGTCTTTTATTTTAAACGAATGAACACATAACACAATAGTGTTATGTTACTTTTTGACCACGGTTATGGACAGCTGAGATAACCACCACTACAGGAGGTTGAAAAGCTTATAAAAACCATGAAACTAGCAGGTTACTGCATCAAATAGGTGTGCAGCTGACCAGTATGTCAGGTATCTGCATTGTGTGCAGGCAAAGGTTCACGACACCTTGTGGTAATCACATGACAGATCGTTCCTTCTCTTGTAAAGTTATCTGTTTTGCAGTTACACAGATTGTGCCTGACAGGGGTGATATATGTTTATTATCATTGCATTTTAAATGCTGAGAGATACCACCATCAGTGGTATTTTACAGAATATTGTTGTTGTCATGCACAAACTGTGTAATTATGGAATTAGATTAAATTTTTTTTTTTTTTTCATTAAAATTGTAGCACATCTTGTATTACATAATGTTGTAAATATCTTGTGAAAATAGTTATACTGCCATTCCGACATCTCTGGCATGCAAACTGTACAACAGCAAGGAGAGGTGATCAACCACTGTTTAGCTTGATACCGTTAATTTTGCATTTGACAAATTTGTCTTAATCCACCCTTAGAAAAGATAGTTTGAATGAGGAAAAGATGTTAGTACTCATTCAGTCACATCATGTTCGAGGATTGTAAGTTACACTTTACTCTGTCGGTGTGTACAAATCTGGCCCAGCCATGCCAGTTTCTATCTGTCAGCCGTTGTGAGTGAACAACGTCCAGACCTTTGAACATATTGGGCTGTTCAAACGTCCAGTTCACCCAAATGGCCTCATCACATTTCCCTCTCCTTTTCTCCCCTCTTGTACTGACCTGTCTTTGTTGAAGTGATGTTCCTTCCTATGCTGAAACATGCCCCACCATAACAAGCAGCATCTCATCAGACATTAGGTGTTCTCTGTAGCCGATTTAATAGACCAGTTCTTTCTTTTCTGCATTTGCCAAGGTAAAATATAAATAAGGCAAGGTGCACAAGACAGATTACACAATCTGATACAGCTAACAAGTCAGGGCTCTGTGCAATGTAAAAACCATTAGCAGTAGATTTTAAACTGAAATTTGTGAAAAGTATGGTACAGGCACTATTTACAGCTTCCTATCAAGCCTTAACTCTTTGACTACAGTGCACCCTTACATCAGCTCAAATTCAGCACAGAAAGCCACTGAGAGCTTTGTTTTCATGCTTTTCCTTATTTGTGTCTCAGTACTTCCATTTTTCAATCCAGTCCACATTATACATTCAGTGCCCTATTTCTAATGTACATAACATGATCGTTTTGTCCGAAAGGGAGCAAAATATTGAAAATTTAAAAACATTAACACGGCCAAAAATTCTGCCTCCATAAATGGCCCAGTCAAAACATGGAAAACAACCAAGTAGTCAAAGAGTTAAGCCAGTTTGTTAATCACAGAACAAGATAAGAAAGTCTTACAGTGAATTTAATGCATATGACCTTGAACGAACACTGATCAAACTTTTTATGTTACAGCAACTACAAAATATCCAGAATAAAAACAAATGAATATCTCCCTTCCCAGTCCTGGTCATTATGAAAACTTGTTAATTCTAGGCCATGCATTTCACTGTGAATTACTTCAATAATAAAACCAAGCAAAATTTAAAAGTAGCAAGTAGCAAAAAAAAAAAGGTCTGTTAAGAATGTCAACTTAATGTTCTTAATATATTTAACTGTATTGACATACAGTGGAACTATGATATTACAAAATTGGATGTTGAAAAATTTTGGTAATAAAAGAATATGCAGTCCCGTTTTATTTCTTTATTCTGTCTCAAAATAAAATCTCGGAATTTGGGAAATGCCAATTATTCTCCCAAAAGAAATAATTTTCCCAGAAGTGATGAGTAAAACCATGTGATGGCATGCCAAATTTGGTTAAATTGAACATATGACCAGCTTTTTGTTTGAGCTTTTTCTTTGTTCATCCACTCCTATAAAAAATAAAGGCGAGACACAGTTTGCGTGATATATATGCAATAGGCTAGGCCCAGGTAGAACAACCTGGGGTGGGAATGGTGTTTTTTTGTCCACACAGGTGAAAGTAAAGCGGTTTGGGCTGGGCATGCCAGGTGGGAGAGACGAGGAGTAATCTTTTACTATACTAAGGAATGTTCTGCGATATTGTAGGTCGAACATGCACAAACAATTGTCTTGGGTGCCCGTCAATTTAACTGCCGTTTAGTGCTTAACCAAAACACTGTAGCACATTTTCTCTAGTTTTCAGCGCAGAGTAACAGGTATCTTTCAGTAGCCCACCAATTTCAATATTTCAGTGTTAAAAAAAAAAAAGTTATTGTTAGACATTCTTCTGTGCAAAATGCAAAGTGCAGGCTTTGTAAATAATTAATAGTAATAATGAGCCAATGTATGGATCATTCCGATTGTTTTATGGTCTCTCTTGGATAGTTGAGACATTCTGATATTAAGAAATAAAAATCCTGGTCCATTCCATTTCTTAATATCAGAGTTCCACTATAGTAGAAAATCGAGATCTAACATAGACCTGAATTCAATCAAACGGTCACAATTTTAACATTTTAGTTGCTGTTTAGGCCTACTCTGAAACATGGCCACTTGTCTTTGATGTAGACTGCACCAACATTGCAAACGCAGTAAATAAATAGCATATTTTGGCATTGTACACTGACTAGGCCATCGCATATCTCAACTGAAAAATGAGTATAAACTGTGCATCTGCTCTTCAAAATCATGAAAATGACTCAATCAAATTTCCAATTTCATTACCATGTTCCGTCAGGTATGCCCATTCATATAGTAACAATATTCTGGATGACTCATGGCAGACAAAACAGTTTTTTTTTTTTTTGCTTTTCCTGTAATTACCCTTTTTTTTTTTTTTGCACCCGTTAGCAGTATTGTTCTACTAAGCAGATAATGTTTGTATTTCTCTCTACATTTTATTATGGATTTTATTGAGCATTTTTTATTTACAGCATTTGTCTTTCTGGTTTTGAGTGATAGTACATGTAGGCCTATATATATTTACTTTTCTTTTTTTTTTTTTTTTTGTGTCCTATGTCTAGTATAAATTTAGTCCATGAAGGTATAATGAAGTGCACTTCATGTGTCTCGGCATTTACTGAACTCCGTTCTGATTTAGTATTTTATTTTATTTGATGTATTGTTCATAAATAATAATGTGCTCATTTCTGAGACTATGGTGTAATGAATCTGATCTGACTGCTGATTAATGTTTCTAAAGATAGTATTACTTCTTGTATTTCCAGGTGATAGATCTCATATGTGAAAGAGGATAAAATGTTGCTGACTAGTGAAGAGGTTTTCTCAGTGATGCTTATGAGCCATGTGCAAGCTGTGGTTGCAAGAGACATGCATGGGAGATAACAGGTCTAGTTAACTTCTCTTTCTGCTCTGAACATTTTGTCATGTTCCATTATTACTCCTGACCTTGATATGCATGAAGATATACATGTATTTATAAAGATAATCAGTGATATATGAAAGTGAAATTAATGTGGTCTTCCAGTTATTTGGATCAACTTTTATTTCTCTATTTTTAGTTACAATATTCCAAGAAAAATACCAGCCTTGGGCAGTGTCTTGTTGTCTTGTCTTTTCAGAGGCAACAAATAATTTCTGAACCTATGTCTTTTTTGTGATGATGAATGAGGTTTATTGCTCAAGTCACCTGCAGTTAATGATGCCTACCATTTAATTTGTCATGAAATTTTTAAAATAATGTTCTTCTCAAAAACAAAAACAAAAAAAAATTACTTGATGTTCAAAATTTTATTTTTGTCTGAAGACACTTTAAAATTGGTCTTAAAAAAAGTGTTGCATGTGTTTGTTGTTATCAAAATTCAAATTGTTATTTTTATATTCTCTGGTGCAGTCCATGAAGTTAGTGAAGTACACCATAATTTCTCTGTTTTGCTAACTCCTACTCTAAGGGCTATATTTCTCTCAGTTAGAGAAAAAAAAAAGTTGGAGAAATTGATGGTAATGGGAAGCAGGTCATTCATTTGGGTGACACAATGATATCTGACACCAGTGTGGCGTGATATCTTTAAACCTTTGATACTTGCATGTGAAAAAAAAACAAAACCAGTTTTTATCTTTTCTCGAGGAATTTTTACTTGAGTGTTTCTTTCATATTGGCTCAATAAACTAAACTAAAAGCATTGTGACTGAGATGGGCACAAATGTCATTTCGTTTAATAATATATGATATGTGCTATGTGTATAAAGAAGTCTGATTGTGCAATAAATTATCTTGGCAGTGGGACCATGTAATATATGTATGATGAGTGACTGTTTAAAAATATTTATATTAAACAAATTGCCATCATCTGTATTGATTTTGATTGTTTCCTTTCTTTGTCCCGCGTGTAAGCTGAAGTGTGCAATTGTAATTTTAATGGAAAAACATTATAAAGTATATTTCTCTATCAGTGCTATCTGTGGTCCAAGAAAAATGTGTGTATGCATTTAGCTCAGCATTATGTTATTAATTCTGCCCACTTTGAAGGACACTTTTTGTTTGAAGGACACTTTCTGTCAGGATAAACTATCTTACAGCATCTTATAATACAGTGGTCTTCGCCTAAGAACCCGGTCATCGGGAGACAAAAAAAGCGGGCTCTTAGGCGGACGGGTTCTTAGGCGAATTGAAAAGTT
>JBCAUA010837395.1:0-13857 GCA_038406235.1 Peronia verruculata
CCCCCTCCCCTTCCCTTCGTCCTCAAACACTCCAACCTCCAAGGGGGGAAGTTAAAGTTTTCTTCCATTCTTCTACTCTTTGCCTCCTCCCTCTCTGTCCGTCTTTCTCTCTTTCTCCCATCTCTCTCTCTCTCTCTCTCATTTATTTCTCTTTTCCTCTCTTCTTTCCATACTTTTTCTCTCTAAAGCCAACAACCTGATCACTTCTTTAGTTACATGTAGGTCAGTTTTCCTAGCTAAGTCCCTGTCTGTCTGGAGTGGTGTTTGCTGTGATTCTATCGATTAATGCACTAGGCTGAGGTAAAGGTTTGCTTTAATCAAATACAGACTGTAACCTCTACTGAATTACTTTGTGGTGGGTCTCCAACATTTGTTAATAGAGTAACTACCACACATTCTGATTTCATCTATCATATTATCGTCGCCATCATCATCAACACGACCCACTATACTGCCATCACCATAATCATCATTGCCACCACTTTTTCTAAAAAATGGGCTGTCAACCTGTAACTACCTTAGACATTAAAAAGTAACAGATAACAATTTGGAGAAGAGATAAGTTAAAAATTAAATTGAATAAACGTTCGAACTGGCTAAACATCTAAAGCTTCCACATCAAAACGTACACCAGCTTGTTACGCCATTAAGTCAGTTTTGATCTGAAATCTGAGATCTAGTTAGTGTCAATAACAATTGGACTCCAGTGGTAGGTGAGCCTGTGACAGACATTAGAGTGCGGATGTAATAAGCATAATTGTGCATAGGAGCCAGTCATGTTCCCTTGTGACTTGTAAGCATAGCTCATCTAGTAGCGTACATTAACATCTGCCAGTAGATCTATCTTCATTGTAGTTCCATCGCCATATAGCGAGCTCCCATCACTATCATGATATACCATAACGTCCATGACCTCAATCTTACAACTGCTACCAATACCATCTTTAAATAAAATCTCAACGTGCTTAGTGCTAGTGAAGTAGATGGAAAACCACAACTAGACGAGCCCAACTGGGATTACGGAGAGTCAATTTAATTATTAGCACGCAAAGTCAAGACTGTCTCTTTCATATTTGGTTAATTGAGACTGGATGTGTCACTTCTCCTATTAAACCATCCCATTTCTAAGGCACTGATTGTTTAAACATCCCATAGTTGAGAATAACGATCTTACCAAACAACTGGACCAACCAACTAGACTGGCTAATTGCAATCTGTCAAATAGATGGTCAGTAAGCCAACCAGTTAGTTAACCAATCAACCAGTCCATCCAACCAGCAAACAGCGGAACAATTAATTAACAATTTACCAGTCAACCAATCAACGAGGCAACCAACCAACCAACAAACAAACTAATCAGTCAGCCAAAGTGTAAATTAATGTGGTGAAAACAGATCTGACAAGCACTTTGCACCAATTGACTAACAAACTAATCAACCAACCAATCAACCAACCAACCAATCAACCAACCAACCAACCAATCAACCAACCAACCAGCCAACCAACCAACCAACCAACCAACAATCCAACCAGCCAACCAAAATTTTACTGAGTAAACATGCAGGTTCAGATTTGCCTTAAGTGACAGTCTGCATATTAGTTGTAACGACATCTTTTCCTTATGAATAACATTTGTGGCAATAGATGCCTTTCTCCTCATGGTTTCGACAGTACAGAAAGTCTTCTTTCAACACTGTGCTTGCAGACATGCCTTTCCACCTTATTTCTATCCTCTCATGAACAAGTCCATTCCAGTAGAAATCTGTGGCTTTGTTTCCACACCTCCCCCCTCCCCCCCCCCCCCTCTAAACTTCTGTTATTCCCAACCCTGCCTTGTCTTTGGCTTTGGCAGACGCTGACAACCTTACTAAAATTAACGTTGCCTTTATTTTATTCAGCATTCCTATTTCTTTTAATGAGAACGCCTTTGCTTGCTTCTTGAGTTCTCAGTTCAATTTTTCAATTGTTTTCAACTTTGAAACAAATATAGCGCCAACTATATCATGTACATTAAGCTAAATTTGTCTTTTTTGCTTGATAAATGCATTATTCCTATTTTTTGAAACAAAGATTTTCTTGCCAATTCTGAACTATATTAATTTTATTTATCTAGACATGTGTTCATTCTTGGATAATTTACATTTTTTTTTTTTTTTTTGGACCTCAGAGAGGAGAGAGAGAGAGAGAGAGAGAGAGAGAGAGAGATCTATTTATCAGTGAGAAATCCAGATTTTACATGAACACAAATTAGTCAATAAATAAAAATTATATATATAGCTGGAGCTGGTTGGTTTAGATCTAGTCCTCAGTTTCTCGTACTTGTCAAACAACAGGCAAACTCGTTCTCAAGTAGTAAAATAAAGATGAAGCGATATGGATTTGTTTTCATTGAACATTTTAGCAAATCACTATAGATGTAGATTTGAACTGAATCCCTTGATCAAAGGTCTTCTTCGGAGAATTTTATAGGGAGGAAGTTTTTTTTTAAATGTTAGCCGTGTTAAATATGTCTCGAATTTGTTTAGTGGTATTTATGGAGAACGTACAAGACGAGAAAAGTCAAGATTCAACACGAAAGCATTTGAAAATAGAGTAAAAGAACAATGGTCATCAATCTGCCCAGCAAAGGCGCAAACCAGTCAGATGGCAAAATGAATGGCGTTTGAGGCTTTATTTTTAACGTGCAAAATATTTGAAAAATAGATTCCAGTAAAAAAAACAAGATGATTCCACAAGTCATGCAAAAAATTTCAAAAAGTAGATCAATATTCATTACGAGCAAACTTATGAGGGATAGTTGAAGCATTTGCGCGATGACCAGATTTATAACCCCCTTTCTTATCTGTTTTATTCACACCATTTTATCACAAGCTTAAAAGACAGCATAAAGCAGAGAACTTTGTATTAGACAACTTTTTGTGCAACCTACAGACTGTACCAGTTCAAAATGACAATACATGATATGTACATTTTATTAGTTTACACGATTGTTCAACATTAATATTTCCAACTAGATGAAACAAAAATCTTAACCTCTAGAAAAGAGGATGAGCCCGACATTAGAGAGACCATATTCTCATCTTGTAGCGATACCAGATGGTACTGCATTGGTATATCTTAAGTGTTGAAATGTCTGCTACATACGAACAAATGCACTCTATTACTTCGAATTTCAAGTATTCCTTTCTTGCTTTTTAAACCATGCTTGGTAGGGATCAGGTTAGCTTTGGAGCCCTATAACTCCTCTTAAAATCAGTTGTGACTTGTCTCAGTCTTTGACCATGAAGACATTTAGCCATATTAACTTCCTGTAGACTATTATGACGTGTAGTAGATATTATTATACTGTGTGGAAGGAATTATTGAACATATGAGACGCGAAACGATGAAATCAGGCGCTCGTCAAACTGAGGCGAATGGAGAAATCAGGTGTTTTTCAACAGTGAACGAATTTTTTTTAGGGCAATTGTTTTTTCTTCACAGAACCCTTCTATTATCAATCTAAAAAAGCATTTCAGGGCAAAATTTGTTGAAACAGATTGTTAACTTAGCGGCATGTGCTATCAAAGATTGAATAAGAATTTACAAAGGTGATCGGCTATTTTCTCAATAAATTCAGCTGCAGCAACAGGTCACCCCAGCCGTCTTTAATTTGCCAAAAGCTCGTTTTCTACTTAAGGTAGAACAACATTTTTTTTTTTTTTACGCGCAGAAAGGGAAATGAATAAACTTTTCACTGGTACCAATAGCTCCATATTATTATGCTCAAACTTTGACGAGAGCCTGATTTCATCGTGTCTCATCTCATATGCTTATTTATGTATTCAGCATTTAAAACAGATGTTATATGAGAAGCTTACGGGTGTCACTGTAGTAGGAATTTAGTATGCATCATAATGCCGTAGTCGTTATAAGAATAAGTCACTTTCTATATTGTTTGCAATCATTAAGAAGACACAGCTATCCTCTATCCCTCTTACATGGACCAGAATAAACTTTGATAAGAAATTTATCAGGGGGTGATATGAATGATACTATTGGCCCTCGGAAGGATCGAAAAAACAGTGCTGTTTATTCTGGTCCTGCATCACTATCGTATTTAAAACCTTTTTCGGGTGATCAAAACATCTGAATAATTTTCACGGCAAGCGCCGAATGTTAGAGAAGCATAACTGAAATACCGTTCTGCTCGTGTTGATAAAATTTGGTCCATTTCAAAATACTTTGCTATGGTCGCCGCTGCTTTCATTCAGCGGGAATAGAAAATGGCAAAAGAAATTAAATGCTGTAGCAAACTCTTACAAAACACATTTTTTCCCTTGAAAACGTATTTTTGGAGAATATCCAGATTTAGAGTTGCGCGCCACGCAATATAGTATGATAAACAGAATTAGTTTTTTGAGAGCATAGTGATAATATACCTGTCTGAAAAGTGATTTTTTTTATAAAGCGTTTTATCAGTACAAGTTGGTACCATAGCCTACTGATTGTGTTACTTCTAGTGTAAGCTATTAAAGGATAACTGGTGCTAAAAGCGATATCTGCTAGAGAAAAGGACAGGAGAGGAATAGGCAGATGGTTATGGTTTTTTCTACGCCTTTCAACCTCCCCACGGTAGAATAGGCCAAAACAAAAACTGACTTGTCATTTCAAGGAATAGGAATGAACCAGCAATGGCCTAAAAATATAGATAGGAAATGCGATCCCACCAAATAGCTTCAGTCACATCCATGGACATTGTGGAAATGGTGTCACTGGAAGCTGTCATCCATTTTTGATGCTAGCGAAAAAAATGCCCACACTTTCCTTTTCTCCCCCAAACCTTAGCCTTTAGGAGCGCTCCTTAAGCCCTTATAGCTCTTAGTGTGTGTCTTCTCACTGGTTCCATGGCTTAGCTGTAGATCATATTTATTACTGTGCAATGAATATGACCATACTGTTATGCTCATTAGATTTCTTTGTTTCATTGACCTGTATATTGTATTATATCATCATTATCACGTCTAGAGCTCATCCTTATGGCAGGTAAAAAGGTTTATTATTCTTATCATTCTTACCTTTGCTTATATCCACTTGGTTCTCTCCTGTTCGCTCCACATTTCTTTCGTTGTTTGAGTGGCTCATGTGTCGAGTTGCAGTAACGATAGGGGTTGTATTTTGTTTCGCTCAAATTTCCAACGTTTGATTTGCTTATTATGACTGTTTGTTTTGTTTCTATTATTATTATTATTTCATTCTCTTTGTGCATCGTGTTCGGTTTTGACCTTAACGGGAGCCCTCGTCAAGCGGGTCAACTTTCCTAATGATTTGCCAGACGCATGTACAAATGGCTTCTCTTTGTGTAGTCCTGGGTCCTCATCATGAGCAAACCATTTGCTACTTTGCCTTGTGGACTTGAAGAGAAAACCACCTTGTCTGATTTCAGTTGTAGCATTTGACAGTATGTCTGAGATTCATGCATGGGGGCGGATCTTGCACACTCTTTATTATATTATAAAAACTGTCTTTGTGTGCATTTTTGTATTTCTGGGAATCTGTCCTTCCATATGCACAATCTACTTCAGATCTGTCGATAGATATAATATACGGCCCTTGCCTGATTTAATTCTTTGTACTCAATGTCTTCCACTTCCTTTTCGTGTATATTTGTCTTATTTATTTTTCTTAACTCATTTTCTGTTGGAATGTTCTTTTTTCATGGAACATAACCCAGATATCTGTGCTATGATGACTATGACTTTTTTGCACTATCACATAATGCTGAAACCTATGCCTCTGCTACTCTGTATATTTTATGTCGTCTACTTTGTTGCTGGGGTACTTGGCTCATGTATCATGTAGTTTGTCCCAGAGATGAGTCAGACTGCATAAAAGCCAAGGATTTTCTCTAACTGTATCGTAAGTTATGTGGGGAGAAATTATAAGGCAAAGTGTAACTAGTCAGTCTTTGACTACATGAACCGTTCTAGAATTTGATGTAGGGTTTAATGTTGAAGCAACAGTATATTCAGGGCATACAGCATTCGAATACAGCAGACTAGAGGCCATCCTAGAAGAGAGGAATCTCGCTCATCTGTGCTGTGCTTAATCCCGTGTGACGTTTATGAACGATTTTGTGCCTCTGCAGTTGATTGTCTCTCATGTGACAAAAACTGTATCGACCAGTGACTTTGCCTACCTTGCCATCTCTCGGGGGTGACAGGCGAATCTAACAACAAAATGTTTGTCAACACCTGGCTTGATTTGCTTCACTCCATAGAAAAAAAAAAAAAGCAGCAGCCAATATGGATGCTTTTTTTACCACGGAGTATGTCATGACGCTTATGTATTGGCTGGTTCAGATCCTAATAAGAATCATCATTATCATTTTATAAAAATATAATAGAACTGTCAGACCGGCAACAATTCAAGAATAACAAATAACACAGAAATCTATAAAGAACTTGATAGTGATGGTTAAATCTGCCAAATTTTCGAGTCAGCTTGACTCTTCTTCAGGGCAAGAATGAAAACATATCATCTGCATCATTATTACTTCATACAAATGTCTTACAATTTAAAACTGTCAATCTAATGACAATTCACACAATGTACCAGAAGAAACAAATAACATTCAGTAGAACTCAATAAACTAAAAAAAATTATTAAAGTGATGTTCCAGGTCAATTTTCGAAACTCATAGTTTTTCATCTGCCATCTTCATCGTCATTATCATCTTTCTCAGGGCAAGGAAGAAAAAGCACCATAATCATCATTGTCTTATCTTTATCTATGAAGATATATAAGGCAAGAGAATAAACAACATTGTTATTAAAATAACTCTTTTGACCGTAAACAAGGACATTAATAAATCTTCCTTGTAGATGTGAATTACTGGCCACAATTTGAAACCATGCACAAATTGAACTTTAACGCTCTTAGTTCAGAAGAATTGGCAATTAATAAAATCAACATGATCATAATATAATACCTAATCTCCCTTAGCTCTGAATTACAATGAACCGTCTGAATATAAAGTATCAGATGTAAACGACAAGGTTAACAATTGCCCCTGGTGTTCCAGGAGAACAGATTAATAGAACTTTAATTAACCCTGTTGTCTCCCTTTTCTCCTTCGGTTCAGGCTCGGGCAGCCTGCCTGTTGGAACAGCTAGAGAAAGAGAAAGAACTGCTGCGTGTCTTCCTGGAGGTGGCGCAGAACCAAAACCCTAAGCTCAGACGGATGCCGCTCAAATCCTTCCTGATGATGCCGGTGCAGAGAATCATGAGGTAGGTGTGGTCAGGAGTATAGAGTGGTGCTAGGGAATCAGGAGGTGGGTGTGGCGGCTACGTGTGGTCAGGAGTAAAAGAGTGGTGCTAGGGAATCAGGAGTGTGTACATGGTAATGCAGGGATAGGTGTACTATGTTTTGAAGTTGGAGATTGCTGATGTGGCATCAGAAGGGGGATCTACCCCGATGTTCTGGATAATCAGATTGTTTAGGATTTCGGTGTAACAGGGAGAGATAGATAGATAGATAGATAGAGAGAGAGAGAGAGAGAGAGAGAGAGAAGAGAAGAGAGGGAACACAGAAAGAGAGACAACGCAGAAAGAGGGACAGAGAGAGAGAGAGAGAGAGATGGAGAAACAGACCGACAGACAGACAGATAGACAGATAAGTAGTTTGACAGAGAGTATGACAGAGAGAGGAACTGAGACGAGTTGAATAAGCAGATGAACAGACACAGAGACAGACAGGCAAATGTCATGGGCAGAGAGACAGACTAACAGACACTCAGACAGAGACAAATACGCCGACAGACAAATGGACAGATAGCTAAACAGACAGATATTATGAAGACAGAGAGATGTAGAGATAGAAGATAGATATCTTGTTTATTGAAAGATAGGTGTAGCCGTTAAGGATAGTTGTGACAGAGATTTTCTAGATCTTTCCTGCCTCCCCAGGTACCCACTGTTGCTGGGCCGACTGTACAAAGTAACACCTGTCCAGCATGAAGACAAAGAAAGCATCAAACAGGCGCAGCAAAACATCGAGAACATTCTGCAACATATCAACGCTGTAAGTCAACACCATATTGGACTGTCTGCTCTGTTTGTGATGTACTAACTGTCATGTACTCTAATCTCAGCCTAACCATCTGAGTCTGAACGAAACTAAAATAGCTATAAGCCCTGCATTTTTGACATGGATCGAGTAAAATTTAACTGAACTTGACGAAATGCCCTTTCTCTGAAAATTTTGCTTTCGTGAAAATCAACATTCAATTTTCAGATTTCCCTGTTTTACATAATATAGCGAATAAAAATACATACAGTTTCAGAGAATCCGATGATGAGATTGATCGGCTTGTAATGTAACGGAATGTTGTATTTAAATACAAATACTTGTGGTCAGACAAATTAGAATAATTTTGGAATGACAGTGACTTTTTGTTAAAATACATTTTTTTTTTCACTTTTGTCCCGTCTTTGCACCGCTTCCACCCTCAGTCTGTATAGAGTCATGAGCATTTTCTATTCCTCCATCAAGTAGTTATAGTGTTGTTAAGTTGAAGGTTATAGAGTTGAGCACCTGGAGTGCCCCTATGTTCACCTGCCTGTTATGCTGTGTCTTTCAGAAAACGCACACGGCCTCAGGTGTGAGAGCCAAGGGCCTGGACGTGCACGGCTACAGTCTGAGTGACAAGATTGAGGTCAACAGGGTAAGTGGAACACTGAGGGTCCCAGCGGTGGCTTTGTGTTCTACAGTACATGCAGGCACATGTGGACAAAATTGCTTGTACGAGGTGTCATTTGAAATTAAAGAAATTAATTGGCAAAGCACTGTTGTTTTAGCGTTTATTTTGAAACTTCGGGAATCCTGGGTATATGGTTTCAAAAAAAAAAAAAAAAGGAAGTGGGGGGGGGGGGGGGTGGCTGAGGAATGAGTTGGGTTATACAGGGTGGCACAAATCGAAAAAAGTAGCCGAGCCCACACTAGCCACAATATGCACGTTATATGTCAACCTATTGTGCAGCAAAAACATGCGCCCATACAGGGCCATAACAAATCCATAGAGCAGATAGCCTGTGTGAGATCAACTCATAACGCAGCTGTGCCGTCCCCTGGATAGTTTTCAGATTTCTTTTGTCAGTTTCTGCAAATGTGTTTGGTGACTTTTCTGGCATTACAACAGATCTAACTCTGGATCACACATTATGCGCTAATTAGCTTAATATGAAATTGCCACAGTTCCTTGTGTGTGTGTCAGTAGTGGGCGATAAGTGGAGAGGAAGGAGGTTTGGTCAGTTTGTGACTAACACACATTATCAAATCAAGTACATGTATTTATTGTCATGGCAGGCCTCCATGAGATGGGCGTTAGTACGAAAGAAGGGTGACATTTATGTGCTTTTCTGTCCACATCTGCAGGTGGCGCTGGAAGTCCTGGGCTGGAACAAGAAAGACGTGTGTGACGTGCTGACCTCCAGGCTGTGGTATGGACAGGTGCCAGATCCTACCTGGGCCAGCAAAAGGGCGCGTAATGTCAAGTTCAACATGGTGCACGCGGTGCTGCTGACACATGGACGGGTAGGTCACAAAGTGTCCTGTAGTTCTCTGCCAGAGAAAAGACTTTGATCATTCACCACCAACCTCGTAATTCCCCGGGAGGGAATTATATATACCAAGCAATCTCTAAGCTCTTCTGTCCTGTGTTCCCTTTACTTTGCCGTGCTAAATCGGTCTTGTCTTCTATAGCTCAGCCTTAATCGTGTGCCTTCAAATATTTTTTTTTGGCCTGCCCCAGGGTTTCGTTACCTGAGAGATCGATGTTAGGCTCTGTCTAGAGATGTCGATATATGGTGGTCTGATCGGTCCATTGCGACTGTCTACCACTCAGTTTGTCTTTCATCGGTTTCTGATTTGTGAGAGGAATCATAAGGTAGAGAAAAAGCCAACAGACAGCAACACGAACACCACCATACATGCTCATTCACACACTCATGGGCGAGCGCACACAATACACACGCATACGCACACACACACACACTCACACACGCCTATTTCCTCTGGGTTTCTTGTTATAATGTAATGAATTTGTTCAGAGACGGTGGTAAAATTAAGGACAAATTTAAATACAGTTAAAAACAAAGCATATACATGTTTTACAGATCTGGCCTTGAATGTGTTTTATTTTCATTGTCTTTCCCCTCATATTTCCAGCCTGTGGACACCCCGACACAGACCTATGCCCCCACTCGTACCGAGACATCCCCCGTCATGCAGGTGGCCATGGTACTGGTCAGAGAGAAAGGGGGGCGGTACCAGGTAGTCAGGGTAAGTAACTCGATGATTGAGTGAATGCAGATACATAGCCCATTCCAAACAGGGCGATAGGATCATTTCATTACGGTTTTTATATTTGTTCACTTCTTTTCTTATTCCAAGTGAAGCTTTTCTAGTCAATGCATCTATATAAAGTTTAGATCAACAGAAAGCTTATTTTCACCGTTATTGGTATGTAGGAAAATAAAATTTCTAAAACTTCAAGTGACAGATGCGCTTCAAAGTTATTTTCTCTTTGACACATTTTCTTTTTTTCACAAGTGTCCTATGTTTTGAAAGAAAGGAGTGTTGAAATAGGCGAGTATGTTGCTGAAACAACCCAGTGATAATGTTATTTTTTATGGTCAGTCTTTAGTCCAGCCTTATTAATGACACATAACACGGTACAGGCTCCTGTACTACAATAAATTCCTATGCTCTACCTTTCGTCTGGTTCCATTTTTGTCACGACCAAAAAAGAACAGCTTTTTACACTGAGATGTTAAATTCTGACGTTAATTATATCACAAATTTGTTATTATTGTTTCTTTTATGTCTTTGTCTCATTCCCACCACATGGCAAACCGATTGCTTCACCATAAGTTCAAATTGGAATCTATAACAATTATCGGCACTTCAACAGAAAGGCAGCTATTTCGTCATTGTTTCTAAGAAAGGAAATTAATCTCTGTATATGACATAATCTGTATTGAGCTCACTGGTAATGATTTATTAGTAGTATGGATGTGACGGGCAGAATTTTCGGCTCCTCTATTTTTATTGCAGTTCTCCCTTACTATTTGAGTCAGGTTTTCTTGCAAGGTCTATTGAATTGAAAAGTGAATGCAAGCCTTTGAAGAGATTTCCCTTTAGACTGTCACGTAGTGTATACAATAATGCCATGACTGAATCATACTAGAGGTAGGTCCATTGTTTACTTCAAGAAATTTAATCTCAGCATTGTAACTTATGTGTCAGGACCCCTTGCTGCTGGACAGATGTGTAGTCACTGTGGACCCGGAGTATGACCATGTCTTTGAGATTCACGAGCAGGGCAAAGACACCTACCTGTTTAAGGTAACTACACTATTTCGCTAGTCTCCTATCATACTGTTATTTTCTCTCACTGATTCTGTCATAGATTTTACAATACACACTATCTCAGTAATAACAATGACACAAAGAATTACAAGAACAACAATGGTCAAATATCAAACAAGTTGTAACCTATCTATCGTTGAAATACTAATTTTAACATATTTAGAGAAGATCGCACATTCGCATAACAAAACGGTCTAAGAGTTCCTTTGCACTTAGGTTCTCTTCCTAGCAAGGCAACATCTCAGCTGTTCTCTTTGCAACAACACCAGCACAGTGTTGTTTTTGTGGCAATGCTCTTTTGTTTGTTATCCACGACAACCATTGCTGAGAAAGTCGTCTTTGCTACTGCTTTGTTCAGGATGACTTATCAAGTGTTCCATTTTTGGTCTGAACATTCTGAATTTTCTCATACCTATTTAAAGGGATGGGGCAGGGACAAAAATAAGTAAAGAAGATGGTTGTGTTTATTAACGAATAAAAATAAAGTAAAACGGGATAAAAACTAAGAGCATCTATCAAAAGAGTTATATAAGATGGGCTCGTGAACAATTCAGTGACATTTTGACAGTTTTAAATTTTGATTTAAAAGCACAATACTAGATGCTGATATCTGCTTACAGTGTAATTTGAGATCTGTTGGGGCCCAATACAGGTTTTCCTAGTTTGATATGACTTTCTGAAAAAATAGAAAAAAAGGAAATTATCCTCCAAATTTCATTTGATCTCACCAATTCTCACCACTAAATAGTTATTCGAGCTTGCTATTATATGTATATATTGTACAGAAAAACTTTCTGTCTCATCAGGCAGAGCACGGCAAAGAGACTCGTATCTGGATTGGCCACCTCAAACATCTGTCCCGGAACCTGGGCTATTGGAGACGGCGCAGGAATGGTCTGGCTAACATTATGTTAAGACCATCGTGATGTCGACTGTGGTCATCTCTCTCTAGCCAGTCATGCCACAATTACTACACAGTCATCTACAATTACCTCTCACGATGGAAGGTCAACTTGTGGTATCACCTCTCATAATGGAAGACTATCTTGTGATGTCACAGCTCATGATGGAAGATCGATATCACCTCTCATGGTGGAAGATCACCTTGTGATGTCACAGCTCATGATGGAAGATAAACTTATGGTGTCATCTCTCATGATCGAAGGTCAGCTTCTGTCTGTAGTGTGATGGGAAAGCAGAGTTAGCCAACTGCACAAGTAAATTATCCACCATGATGGACAGTTAATTGTCGTGCGTGATGATGTGGGAAAAGAAGGGTACTCCACATGATGAAAAACCCATCCGGTATCATAAATAATGTCATCCAACAACGCAAGACAAGTCTTTCGGCATCATGAAACATCATTTGATAACCATTGCCATCTACCATTATGTAAATACCTTATTCTGTATCACATGAAAGATATCAATCAATATAGAGAGTCCAGCATCTTAGGACAGCTATGGAGAAAATTATTAATAGAAAAGCCGTCCAGTATGAGAAAATAATCATCCTATATGATCAAAAGTCATCCTGTGTCTAGAGGAACTTGTCTCATGTCACTAAAAAATCATCCACTAGTTTGAATAAGTTGCCCTGCATAGCAGATCAAATAATATCCTAGATCGTGGGAAGACTACCTTTCGTCACAGGCAGGTCATTCATTGTCATGAGAACAATTTACTGGGTGAACGTTATCCATCATCACTAGAAAGTCATACAAGGTCATGGAAAAGCCAGGTTGTGCATAAGGATACTGTCCAGGACTGTGGGGGAAACAGCATAAATATATCCATTGTCGTGGAGAATTACCTGGTATATCACAGGCACATTCTCTATCATTGTGTGGAATATCATCCACCATTGTATGAAATCCATCTGATTCCATGGGAAAGCCGTCCACTATCATCAAGGTATGTCTGGTATGGTAATACAATAGGAACGCCATCAAAACTGCTGAGAAATCACCCTGTATCACTAGGTATGGTTAACTAGATCCCTGGAAAACTAAGATCATCCTACATGTTAAACTGACTGAGTCGATAGACCAGTACCATATGAAACTATATATGACTCGTCTGAGGGAAAATATAATGAAATATTATGCGTTACATTGTGTGAAAATGATACCATCCTATGCCTAACTTAAAAACTGATCTCATTTTTCTGCCGTCCAACATGACTGACGAAATAGTCACGCCAACACTATACAAATACAAAGCTGTCTTTGTCTGTAATGATCTGATATTATGATCGTCCAACAGCACAGGAACATCTCTCTTAGATCGTCAACATACAACAACTGTGATGCTTTTGTGCTGTACCTTTTATTCCTATATTTTCTTACATGTCAAATTCTCATGCATCAAAATAAACATAAAAATAAACTAATCTGGGAACTAAGAAACATGTGAAGACAAAATTAGGTGCTATCCTTCATACTTAG
>JBCAUA010837406.1:0-13857 GCA_038406235.1 Peronia verruculata
AGTGTACATCCCAGTCATGAAGACTACATAGCAACAAACAAAATAATTTAACACTGTTAATCAGATTCTTTCACCGAATCCATGCCTCAGGTAATTCGTTCATCGAGGGATGGGAAGGAGGGAGGGGGGGGGGAATTGAAACGTGCGCCGGCACTTGATAAAAATTAACCAATCTTTGTAGCAGTTGCTCACATGTGCGTGCCAGAGTGACTCAGGAATCTAATAGACTTCTGAGCTTACACCCAGCAAGGAAGTGGGCTAGACTTGAAGATGCAATCTCTCGACATTGGTGATGTCATCATCACCATTACCATTTTATAAAATAGAAAAAGACTGTCCAACCGGCAACTAACTAAACAATTAATAAAAGCAAATAGCACATATAAATAACTTCCTCTTGAATATTGAAAGTGAAAGCCAAATTTTCGAGTCAACTTGACTCTTCTTCAGGGCTATGCAGTTGATTTAGATATGGTTAGATAATGCCTTGCTGTGTATTGTAAACTGCAAACTGGAATACCAACTATATCATCACGATTACTATCGTTTTCATCAATGCCATCCCATAACTCTGTCCAGAATCATAGAGACGCCACTGACAAATTATGCCATGCGTCTGGTCTTGGGCTACTAGACCTGTTGGAATCTATACCTCTCTAGCCAGGTTTTGGGCCGAAATTTTTCAACGATGGGTTGCCAACCAAGGCTTTTGAACCTTTCTGTAAGAATGCACATTTACGCAAAGTTATTTCAACGCTAAACCTTAGAACGTGCAGCCCCTAGAGGCGAGTGCTCATCTATACTATAACTGCAACAAAAACCACAATAGACGTGTGAACTCCAAACCTGCTGAATGGATTATAATGAAATTTGGCATACAACATTATTGCAAATGGATCTGTGTTTCTACTTACATAATTACCTAAGAAAGCTTATTATCTTTGACGTTATTCTAAGAAATGCAATAACAGTTGAATAATAAATTCGAGAGGGTGATTCAGAACACGTTTTCCTTGAGTAACATTCAGCTTGATCATTCAAAATACCAACAACGAGGTGCTCACGCTTGCTATACACCTTGAATCTCAGGGCAGTGTCAGTTTGATCTATATTTAGATAATCTCCTACAAAATTGATGCATTCTTTCCTAGTATTTTTATACATGTATTTATTTATTTATTATTTTTTTTTTTTTTAAAGTTTCAACTAGATATCTCGTACATGTAGACCCATTTAGAACGTTCTTGCATTGACTCAAGTACATTGTTCAGTAGTTCTGTGGTAGATTACATTACATCAACTGCGTACATACATCATTCATAATATAGAACACTGCTGTGATTGCTGGCAGATGATAGAAATAGATGCTAACTGCTGTGTTTATCGGTAATCTACAGTTCTCAGTAATCTCAGTCTAGGGTTCATGTGCAAGTGCAAGAACAAAGAAACGTTCCAATATATGTTCTCTGCAAAATCATTTTTGTTTCAAATCTATTTTTTTTTAAATTAAAAAATATAGATGGTGCATCTTTTATAAGCTACATTGCATTAACCTCAGCTATAATGTTTTTCTATTTAGCATGGGAAGGTCACAAACGAATCTGTAGTTGATTTAGATATTGTTAGATAATGTCTTGTTTTGTATAGTAAACTGCAAACTGCAATACAAACTACATCAGTGCATAGAACGTGTCTGAAAGTTAATCACGAATACTGCTTTTAAGTCTAAGATTATATATACTATGCATTGGCTTAATTCTTCTATCATCAAGCAGTAAAATAGAATTTTTGATGACGGGTTCCTATTTATACCGCTTATAATATAGGTGTACAATTATCAGTATAATTCCCACCATTATAATAAAGACATAAATTATTTTACTAATGTATGCGTCTGGTTATCTTTAAAAGACAGCTTTACTGAATTCCTATGTGTTCTCATTCTAATATTTAATCCTCAGTTCTTCTCAATGAATCCATTTGCATCTTTCCAATTTCCAAAATAGTCTGTTATACAGACAATTCCTTTTCTCTGATCTGCTCAAGAAAATGATTTTTTCCTTGCCTTTTTTTCGTTGCAGATTTGATTCTCTCAAAGAACTGAAGGAAAGGAAACCGCGCTTTGCACCACCAGTTTCTAAGAGAGAGGTTTGCAGTGTTAAAAACAAGACAAGGTGGATCTGGAATGATTTCGAATTGGGCTGTGAGGACTGTCAATAGTCGTCGTATCCCGCTGTTTGCTTTGAAACAACAGAACACCGACAGAGAACTGGATATTATACAATAAGTTCAATCTCCTACTCTCAATTTTGATCACCCCGAGTAGATGCCTCCATCTTGTCAAAATCTGTGATTTTCTTGGTCACTCAACCTGTAACAATAACTGAAACAACAATAACAATAACTACAACTGGAATATTAATTACTTTAGGCTTATTTCCAGTGGTCAGAGGTGGTGTGGATATTTTATACAAAGAAAAAGTGCCTTTTCTTGAGATATTTTTCTTTTCCTGGAAATTCCCGGAGAGAAGGCTACTCTGAACAACTCCATTCGTCAGTTAAGGGGAGATAATTATGATCACTTCCTGCTGGAGATAGCAGTTACTGCCCCTTGTTTCCAAGGTAAACAAGATATTGTAGCCCATGAACGCCGCCATGGCTCCAGACACGCCGACAAGAAGACGAAAAGATGTCGGCGGAGACCACGATTTCGACAGCATGGCCAACAACAATAACAATGTCTTCAAATTGTCACAGCAGAACTCGCTCACAGTGCCAGACGATATGCTGACGGGCAGTCAATCATTTTTAGCCCCGCCCAATCTGTACATGAACGAGAGACGACTGAGTACCTCGTCCTGTGATTCGTCCATATCCCAAAACTCTCGTCGGCGCATGCGGAGAAACTCATCTTGCAGACTGTCCGATTTCGATGACGAGAGGAATGACGTCACACTGATGACGTTTGCACGAGGAGCACAGAAAGTCTATCACAAGCTGGGCAACGGAGTACGCCGTGCTGTTAACTCTCTATTCGTCAACCGTCCCAAAAGACCAAACATAGTGTGTGAAGCCGAGGTGATGGAGCAGGTGAGTAACCAGTAGTCTCAAGTTTTGCTCTTTTTGGGGCCTGATTCTCAATTTATTGTCATAACCTTCTGCTACACGTAAGTGTCGACCGGATGTGACGTCAGAGCGTCATGATGCTGTATTATAAGCCAACTCTCTATTCGAAATTGCACAAAATGTTTTTATTTTTATTATTTTATTATTATTATTATTATTATTTATTTACGAGCATTTATGTATTTGTTTATCCATCACTCACTCATTCTTTCGTTTATTCTTTCAATTATTATAATTAATTATAATTAATTTTCCATTCATTTATTCGTTCATTCATTCACTAGATGGCGAAATATAAAAAGAAATAGAGATATAGAGTTGGAAGGAGAGCAAGTCAGGCAGAGAGGGAAAGTTAATGAGAGAGAGAGGGGGAAAGAGACAGAGCCATAGAAAAACAGAGAAGGCAGCACTAAACTATTGGCGCCGTGTTTTAATTTGTTTGTTTGTTTCATGAAAACATGTAAACACTTCAAGAAGGAAGGAAAAGCAAGAAATAGTGGTGATTGTTGTGTGTGCATATTATTATCTGTGCCCGTGTGCTGGGTCCGTGTATGTATATTATTGTCTACGTGCGTGGGTGTGTGTATGTATGTAGGGCATGACATCCGAAGTACTTTGCTTGACACACAACCCACATTAGGAGGGACGCACTGACATAGGAGGAACTGAAAGTGATGTTTCGCAATGTTGTTGCGTTAACACCATCAATAGAGAGCGCAGAGTCACCTCCTAGAATTGTTTGCGTGCGTGTGAGTGTGTGTGTTTGTGTGTAGGTGGTTTTACAACATTCTTGAAAAACACATGAAAAAACAAGCGTGATTAGATTGGTTACACTAGCAGTGCTGCAACCAGCACTGACTTCCCTATAATCGACTCTTTGACTTCCTCAGACCTCCTGGATCTGCAAGGACTATATCATACACAAGCTGTCCACTCGGGACTTGATGAGTCGTAAGGTAAGCTCCGTCCAGTGAGTCTGAATTTCTCTGTGTAAGTGTCAAGGGACCCATCTCATCGAGGAAGATTATTACACTATGTATTTGAGTTCTGCCAATTAGATCTAGCGTACATGATTGCAAGAATGTGTTTGGCTTATTTTGCACCTAGATCTATGCCCAACTTTGGCCCATGACGCCCATTGCCTATGTGGTTTTGATCGTACCTGTCTTCTCTAAAGCATGATCAGATATCATTATAGGGAGCTTTGTATCTTGACATAGATTCGTCTTGACACTCTTAGAATTAATATCTCATAGCTTATGTTTGTGTGCATATGTGTGTCAGACTCTGTCTTTCATTCTATACACGATAATAGTCTGACCTATCTCTTTCTGTTTACTGGGTTGCTGTCGGTCTGTCTGTTGGTCCATCTGTCTGTCTGTGTATCTGTCTGATTGACCATCATACTGCAAGTTCGTCTGTCTGTCTGCATGCATATTTGGCTGATCTGTTCATCTGCGTGTGTATACATCGGGTTGCTATCCCTTGTCTGTCTGTCTGATGTCTGTCTGTCTGAATGTCTGTCTGTCTGCTTCTCTGTCTGCCTGTCTGACTGTCTCTCTCCGTGAATATCCGTCTTCTTTTCTCCACCCCCTTCCCAACCCTCCTCTCATCCAGTGGCATCTTCAGATCTAACTGGAAAAGTGAAAATGATGAAGGACTTCATAAAAACAATGTAAAAAAAAAAAAAAATTACTGAAAATGTAGATGAGCGGGAGCTTCTGTTGTTTTAATCTAATTTCATTGATATGATTTTCTTGTCCTCAGTAAAGTTGATTGACACCGCATCCTGAGCTGATGTGAAATAAAAGAAATGATAATGATTAGATAGGAAGGTGTGAACAAAAATTATCAATGCGCTGTAGGATTTTTGATAATTAATGCTACATTTAGCTCTTTGACGCCAGCACCAGCTGCGCTCCCCTTAATAAAATTATTCATTATCAGAAGTAAATACCATAAGGAGACTAACCGCATTTAAACCTTATAATTATGGACATGAGTTTTACGCAGTACAAATAGCGGATCTATTATATAAATAGCTAACTTTAAGCTTTAAACCTCCAAAATCTCCTACGGATTCTGAGAAGATTTTGGTTGGATTTGCCTTGTTTTAACTGGTTGCCAGATAATCGTGTCATTGCTCAAATCTTACTGTTGCAGAAATGTAATTCGGTACAGTTCCATTAATTATGACGTCTCTAGTTCCTCTTCAACCACCGCTTTTTCGAGAATTATAACGCCTGCCTTCCACTTCTTGCCCCCCCCCCCTCCAATACACACGTTTTTGTTATTGTTGTTATTGTTGTTGTTGCTATTGTTGCTGTTTCAGCACGACAATGGCTGAAGAGGAAAGTTGCATGATTCAACTTCGAAAGCAACATGTTGAATACCTTACAATATCAGTGCAACTGAATGTTTTCAACAAACTCACCTTGAACGGTTGAGCTGAGGAAAAGATCGTCTTGCAAACAAGATACTGAGTTTGATACCATAGCTCCATTCGCGGTAACAGATATTGAAGGATCCTTGGCTTTGACTAGATCTAGATCTGATCTATCATTTTAGCTTTGAGTGGTTGTGATGTCTGATCCAGACAGCTGATTTGTGGAGAGCACAGATTCAACTGTTTTTCAGACATCGTTTTAACAAACCTTTGGTAGTATAGAGCTAGAGCTAATTACGGTTTGTTTGGTGACCCCTATTGTATACCTCCGAGTTCACGGGGTCACGCTCCAAATACGGAAGTAAACAAAAGCAGAACTATGACGTCAGTCTTCCGCTTCCGCCCCTTTTCTTTTAGACGGAAGTAAACACAACCGGGGAATGGATCTATAGTTTAAGACTGAAGTTTAACATCCTTGATGCATTTTTATAGTCCCTTTCTCATAATCTTATTCTTTTAAAAACAGACTGCGGAGAGTGTTCATAATACATGTAGTTGAAATTTCAGTGTGATACAAATGTATGTATTTCACCGTGTATAGTCAGATTCTGAAACTGAAGATCTTGCCTCAACATTATAACCGGATTTTGTCTACTTGTAACTGGTGGCAAAGAGTGTTCAATAATAGTTAGAACTTCTATACGGTGAAAAGTTAGGTCTTTCATCTGCATAAGGTTACACAGAGAAGACTCAAAATAACCATCACGGCTACAATTTCACAGCTTGATTTTGCCTATTTATATTTTGTTCTAAAAACCGTTGTTACAGTTACAGCTTTAATGCTGTAGAAATTTCATAAATGCTCGTCACTGCTTAGATCACAGGCTTCACTTTACACCATCTGTCCTTGACTTCTACTGATATCTTAGGAGCACCTCTGTAAGGTTGAGGTCACCAGTTTTCTCCAACCTCTTCTGTTCCTGCTCTTTGGGAATCTGATATTCCAATCCCGTGTATTTTGTGGATGTTGTCCTCTCATCTTTCCCTTTGCCTCCATCTGCGGCTGTCTCTTTCTGTGCATTGCAAGATGACTGTCTGGATCCATGATCAGGCCTACAGGGGCGTCTCCCACATTATATTCCCAGGTGGGTTTCACTATCTCCAACTGGCAGAAATCCACCCACATCATCAGTGCGGGCAGCGCCCTTGAAATGACCTACCCAAAGACATATTCCAACGTTTCTAGGAAACTGTGTATGACCATGAGCTCACCCAAGATTGTCCGCACGACCTTGACCTTGCTGTTGGATGTCTTGTTCGAGGGCACCACCACCTGGGGGAAGGTACAGTAATTTTTTATAGCGCTAAGGACATTTAACTCTGATAATGTCAAGAGGTCGGTGTGTTCCAACAGTGAGTATTTATACTTCTTTTTCTATTCAGTGTCATTCTCTCTCTTGTTCCTATTTGATTTTTTTTTTCTTAACTCACTTTCTCAACCTTAGAAATGCCAAAGGGCTGATCTGCTCAGAGGCTTGCTAATTACGCTGCGCACGTTAATGATTACTTTTCTTATTAGTTCAGTTGTATACAAAACCTAAACAATGTTAACCACTCTTTTGATATCACCACTAGGCCTAAAATGTCAATTCTTGGATATGTGTAAAAATAAAATTTCACCACTGTAAAAAAAAATTTGCTTCACCAGCAGTTTCTTCTGACATTTCAAGAGTTACGATTCCTTATCACTCCCAACCTATAAAACCGGCACAAAATTAACCTAGACTTTCTCTCCACTCCTCCCTTCCCCGCCCCCTTCCCCCAAGCAGATGGTTTCCATGTTTGCGGTAGCTGGACTGTTTGCCGAGGAGTGCACTAGTCAAGGTCACGCTGACTTTGTCAAGGAGGTGGTGGATGTGGTGGTGGACTTCACTGCTGCCCATCTGCTTCCCTGGCTGGTCACACAAGGTGGCTGGGTGAGTACTTACGCTTGGGACGACAATGAGCCAATTTGCAAATATTCACATCATCAGGGACATTTGCTGTTTATTTGAGTTGGGGTAAAGGAACATCAGGACGATCACGGCTTTATTGTGTCAAATGCGGTAAGATGTGTTTTATGTCAAGAAGAAGACAGGAAAGAGAACGGGAAATTAAACAGGAGCAAGGTTAGATAGAAGAGATGTCACCCCTGGAATGTCCAGGATGGCATTCTATGGGGGACACCCCACTGATGGCGGACTTTCCCCACCTGCAAGTAGGAGCAGGGAATCTACTTATATACCCCGGGCCTCCGCGGGGGAGGACATTAATTTACTGTATGTTGTAAAGTAAGAGAATATAAACCGGTAGATCCAAATGAAAGATCTCTCGATCATCATGGACACCATCCTCAATCTTTTCTTCCCTATGAAGAAAAGAGTTTTCTTTTGTAATGTGTTGTCATTTTCAGTGACGTTGTCATCACTCGCGCTTTCTCGATCTCACATCTCCAGGTATTCCTGCGCCTGTCTCTGGACCTTGGCCCTCGTTTTTCACTGTACCATTTCTTAAAGGATGTCCTGAGACAAACTTATGTTACTTATCCACAAACCAACATAACATAAGCAATATGAACGCCATCATTATCATCCATAGTCTCATTATAATAATTTTATGATTATTATTATTATCATTGTTACTATTATTATTGTTGGTTTAATTATGATCATTACATTACGTTGCTTTTTTATTATTGCTATTGTTCTCGTTGCAGTCATTAATATTGTTTTAGTTGTTGATCTTGTTCCTATTGTTATTTTGCTACTTTTACTACTTTTCATTATTATTCAGACATCATCACCCCGTCACTGCTTTGTCATGACTGTGATATAATCTTTAAATCTCACCTAACCATTCACCCTCCTCCAGGAAGCGTTCCCTGCCCCAGGTGCCGGAGACAGAAGCCGCCTCAGCAAGCTGAGACTGTGCATTCTGGCTGGTGGGACGGCGGGAGTTGCCGCCTCTGTCTACAAATTTTGTGATCTGTGGTGAAACCCTCCGGCTGAAGTATATCCACTACCACACTTGGGAATGCCTCCTTGGAACAGCATTGATTATGAAACTAAACTTTCGCTACCCTGTTTTGCATTCGTGAGCGCATTTATGCAAGCTGAAGTTCAGAGAACTATGAAATACGCTCCTGAGAGACGTACGAACTTTAATGTCCTCTGCGTCCATCAACGAGATTTCGGAACAGACCCATGAAACAGCATTGATCTTACGCAAGCTGCCTGTCCTGTTGTGTTTCTACTGATGCATATCCACGACACGATGTATCTGTGATGAGATTTTCTCCATCCTCTACCAAAGACGATGCGCCTCTGAGACACTTTCAAACTCTAGTGCCCTCTATATTTAATAAACATTACTTCTGAATACGCCACAAAACAGCCTCTACCCTGATACAAACTATCTACTACCTCCGCTGTATATCTACTGGTAAAACATCTCCACCCCTCCATAGATCACAGAAGATACGCCACTGAGAAACATTTGAACTCTGATACCCTCTAACCGTTTCAAAACCCTATGAATGCCAAAAAATAGAACTGATTCCGAAACAATTTACCCACTACATTGTTTTGTTTTAAGAACACATTCAAGACATCCTGTGACCTGGATGGAGATCCCCCACCCTTTAGTCCTCACAGGAGATACGCCTATGAGACACCTCTGAACTTTAAAAGTCTCTTTATCAACATACTTCGGAACAAGACAGCTGTGACCATGAAGCAAACTATTCACTACACTGTTGTGTTCCTATGGATGCGTCCACGACACGCTATGGCCTGTTCTACAGTTTTGACACCTCCCTCCCAATTCAGGATCGCATAAAATACGGTTCTGAGATCTTTCTGGACTGATACACTCCACCTATACCAACACCACTTCGGACGCCCACTAAACAGCATTGACCCTGTAATATAAATAAATAAATAAATAAAAACTATTCACTCCTTGTTGTGTTCCAACGGTTTAAGTTATTCAGATATACTGTAGATAGTTATAGCCTTTCAGCCCTCTGAAATAGGGACATTCTCAGCTGGCTGCTTCAACGAATGCATACATGGGATTGTACGTGTCTTCGTTCAACAGCCTTAATCTTTAAACTCTTTTTTGAATTGCTATGAAATGTTGTTAAATAGAGAGGGATTTCAGCACCTAACAGACAGCCGCTTTGTGTGTTTCCCAGGAAGCTGAAAACGCCTGTGAATGCTTCTATTGAACCTGTCGTTATAATAATACACAGAACTCGTAGATTGTAAAAGTGCTCGGAGCTTGTACTGGATGGGGATAAGTGCCATCTATAATATAATATGCTCTCTATGATTATGATCATTAGTATTATTATCGTTGATCATTAAGTGTCGATAACAATGTTCTGTGTGACAGGGTGTCTATGACGTCACGATCATTCAAGTTTTGGAAAATAGCAGTTTATACCTTAAGATGAACTAACGTGAGTACTAATAACTATATACATCACTATTTTGTGTTCCCTTTGGGGCAAATTCCAGTGTTAAATATGATAAAGCTCGAGTCTTTCACTAGTTCGGTCATCTGGCACTTTTCGTGTCATTTCCACCAGGGAACTGAATCTTTTTCCAGTAGAAAAGAAACTGATCACGGCATCCATTGACAACCCCAGAAGCACTGATGCTGAAAAATGTCTCAGCAACTGGCTGATACATACACAGTTATATTGAAAAGTTCCTGAGTCGATGTCTGCAAAATCATAAACAGCTTCTACAGTCAAAGGGAGATAACTGTGTAATTTCTTCTTCCTCCCACTGACACTCCCACTTCCATGTTAAAAGTTATTTTTCTGGCTAGTCGTGCGAAGGAAAGTCCTGTTTACTTATTCAATTATGTATTTGTTTATTTATCATTTATTTGCTTATTTGTTTATTTATTATTTTATTTACTTGATAGAATGTGTTGTGTTTTATGCATTTTTTTCTTTTTCTCTTTCTTTATATATTAAATTCTTCTTAATTCATCTTCAGATATATATTTACATGTTTATTTATCTTCTCATTTATTTATTTATTATTGACTCAATTTGGCAATAGCTGTTTGCACCCTCAGGACAGCCACAATCGTGTTTGTATATCATGTAAAGTATCGCATACACCAACAGTTAATGTCACATTTCTTATTTATGTAGGATGCAACCGAAGGCTTATTCTGACCGCCGAAAGTGAACTCGGATTGAGTGTGTATGAGATGTGTAAGAAATTGGCTGTATAAAACAGCGAAGAAAACGACGAGTCGTGTTTTTATTTCCACTATTGCTTTATCTTGTGGCATGTATGCATGTTATTGCTATGATGTGTGCTGTGTGATTTGCGTTGGCGTTGTACTTTGACAGGGACTTGAATTTGCTTGTGTTTGACATTAAATTTGAATGCGTGCATGATGTTCGTTTGAAATGTGCATAAGAATAACCGGAACATTGGTGTTTGTTCTGTTTTTGTTTTGTTTTGTTCTGTTTTCATAAATGCGCTGTTTAGTGTTGT
This sequence comes from Peronia verruculata, assembly GCA_038406235.1. Taxonomy (NCBI): domain Eukaryota; kingdom Metazoa; phylum Mollusca; class Gastropoda; order Systellommatophora; family Onchidiidae; genus Peronia; species Peronia verruculata. The sequence continues at coordinate 11,074 of JBCAUA010837406.1, forward strand.
TCCGTTATCTCCAACATTTTAATATATTATAACTGATTATATATGTATTAAATTATAAGTGTTATGCATTACAATGTTGGAGATAACGGAACAATACTAAATATATTCTGAGGGACTTTAGAAACACAACTCTTGAAAATGATTCTACTGACAGACTTTAAAAACGCAACACTTGATGTATAAAATCATTTTCAAGTGTTGCGTTTTTAAAGTCCGTCAGTAGAATCATTTTCAAATGTTGTGTTTGAAAGTCCCTCAGTATATCACGAGATATTTATAGATGTGTGTGTGTGTGTGTGTGTGTGTGTGTGTGTGTGTGTGTGTGTGTGAATCTGCTGATTGTGTATCTCGATATGTCTTTTTTATTTGTTTATTTGTTCGTCATTTGTTGTTTGTTTTGTTGATTGGTTTTAATTGTTTATGGAGTACTGGGGTTCCAATACCGTCATCAATTTATGCAACAGTATATTTATATTAAACTATCCTCGCACTTTCTGTTTGTTTGTTTGTTTGTTTTGTGAATGACTATTTATATTGTCTATTGGGGGTGTGATGCCTTTCTTTCATTTCATCGTTGGATGGGTATAAGATTTTCTAAAGTTAATCTAGACTGGGAAGGGTTCTGCTTGTATTGTGTGGTAATTCTGTTTGTTTTTGTGATCGTTTATGTTCCCATGACATCCGATAATATGTAGGAGATGGCATTTAGACAGTAAATTCAAAGATTTTTTTAAACGTAGTGTTATAACCCCAACAGTGTCCTTGAAGACTAGTGCTGGCGTAACAGATCAGATTTTCTAAGTAACATTTGCTCGTCATATAGCTATGCTATGTCAAAGGTACTGAATCCTTGTTTAGAGTCTTACTCCAGGAGAGAGGTATAGTGACAGTGGAAGACAGACACAGAATAGGCGAGAGCTGACTTGACTATACCAAATAATGGATCAAACAGACTCTCATCACAGAGATTTGATCTAGAGCAGTGGAGATAATAATGATACTAATAATAATAATAATAGAGAGTATTTTTTATAGCGCTTATACCTGTGCGCTTTACAATCTATCATTACCCCGACAGACCCTTAGAAGACACTTATAAACGTTCTCAGCATCCTGGGAAGCATACAAGGCGACTGCCTGTTAGGCGCTCAAAACCTCATCATTCTAACAATATCAATCACTGCCTATAGTCGGGTGGAGTCAGAAAATATGTATAAACTGTCTTTCTCAAAGACAAAATGTCTTGGCCTGTCAGCATTCGAACATGTATCTTCAGATCCCGGGTCCGACGGCCCAGCCGCTAGACCACCGACACCACTCGACTGCTGCCTGTTGCGTGGCTCCCTAACGACATTAGGAGCAATGACGATGCTAATGATGATGATGGTGATGATGTGGATGATGATACAAGGTCCAAAAACTTGTTAAATTAATCTATTGAATTTATCGAGTTATTTTAAGACATTTCTATAGAATGATGATGCGATGATGATGATGAGACGAGTCAAGTTGACTCGAAAATTTGGCAGAAATTTGACCATCACCAATCAAGTTATAGATTTCTATGTTATTTGTTTTTCTTGAATTGTTTTGCCAGTTGCCTGTCTGACAGTTCTATTATATTTTTATAAAATGATGATGATGAGTGAGAATTTATCATCAAAATAAAGTTCTTTATAAATTTCTATGTTATTTGTTTTTCATGAATTGTTTTGCTAGTTGCCGGTCAGACAGTTCTATTGTATTTATATAAAATGATAATGATGGTGATGGTGATGTTCTAAAATTTAAGAAAAGACAGTTTAGGACTTCTGGATATTATGAGCTGAGTGCCATCTTATACGTTGTGGCAATTTTGTTTATGAGAGGAATTCAAACCAAAGGTGCAATGAGAGCTTCCTGACCATATCGCGCACTGACGTTGACATTTCTGGGAATCAAATTGGTGTCGATAATTTCCAGAATAAAATGAACAAAACAGCAACAACAACAACAACAACATTAACAAACATATCAGAAATGAGACGGAATGCACTACAGTAACCCAGCAAAATGTTATGAAACTGTGAATATGTCAGTACTGTACATCGTAAAGCAAATGAAGAGGGGAAAAATGGGCGATGTAGTTTAGTGACACCTTCCAATCTTTAATTTCACCAAAGAGTTCATTGTTCGATTCAAAATCACTGTCCCTCTAAATATACACATAATCTTGTACCTCCAGCACCAGTATTCGTCTGTGTGTGTGTGTTTATACATAATATAGAGAGTGAACATGTCTGTGTGGCGGCTGACAAATATGAAAGAGAGACAGAAAGAATAAAATAATGCGTGATAAAGACAAAGAAAACAAGAGAGAAATGAGAAAATGAGAGGGAAAGGAAAAAGAGATGACATAAGTAAAGTAAAGAAAAATGTCACAATTCAGGCAATATTTCAAGAAAATCTATTCCAGATTGTTGTTATTTATGTATTTATTTTTGCCTTATCAGAAATCTTTTATTTATTATTCTGTTCATCTGCTTGAGTGGACCTAGTCACTTAATGCTTGTACATTACTTGGCTTGGATAGTATGAGGTGTGGTTTACCCTATAGCATGGCCATTATCCAAACTATATGCCTATGACAATAAAATATTTCCATCATTTTCATTCAATGGAACTTGTAGATTTTGTTTTCATATTGTTAATGTTTAATTTTCTTTTGGCCATCTATCTATCTATCTATCTATCTATCTATCTATCTATCTATCTATCTATCTATCTATCTATCTATCTATCTAT
>JBCAUA010837417.1:0-13856 GCA_038406235.1 Peronia verruculata
ATCTATCTATCTATCTATCTATCTATCTATCTATCTATCTATCTATCTATCTATCTATCTATCTATCTATTCTGTTTCTTTATTTACCTCTTTCATACTGAGCAAATCAATTCAACAGACTGTCCAAGTTTGTTTTTTTCTGTTTCTCTTCTCATTATCTCTCTCTCTCTCTCTCTCTTTCTCCTTATTTGTAAGGATCTGTCATTTGTTTGTATAGATATTTACATCTCGTTATCACCGTCATTCAATGTCTTTCTCTCATTCATTTCTTTGAAATTCGGAAACAAAGAGGTAAGAGGTAGTAGAAATGCCAGATTAGAAGATTAGGACACAAGGAGTGACGTTGTTATCAAGAGGTTTAACCTTACTAATACCAAAAGATAGTGCTGGAAAAACAGGACTTCTATGATGATGTAGTATACAGGAACAATAGAAGGAAGATGAAAGAGAAAGAGAGAGAGAAAGAGAGAGATTAAAAGAAGAGATACAAAAGAGATGTGCAGTAATTAACCATTAGAGGACTGACTATGCAGAGCACTTTTATTCCTCATAACTGGCCATGTTTTGGAAAATTCGTTAATTGTAGATCATGTCAGAAAAAAAAAATGTGTATAGTATAAACGGCTCTACTTCCGTTTCCTTAGTTTCGAAAGAAAGGTAAACAAAGCATGGTCTGGCTAGGGAAATTTAAGCGAACGGGACTCTGCAAAGTGTCACCTGTGGTGGAAATTTACGTGAGTGGTTCTTTAAAGATTAATAAGAATGAATCTGGTTGAAGCCATGAGGATATCGAGGAGACAAGAGGTAGGGATCGAGCTGGTGGCCGACCACCTTTGGTGCCTGCCCCCCCCCCTCCCCCCCCCCAACTCCTTGCCCTCCTCTTCTTCTCCAACCCGATTACGACTTTGGTGAAGGTGAAAATGGTACATAGTAAATTATTATATACGCCATGCTACTACTTTATATTATGTTGGTCTGGAAGAGATGCCAAAGTCAAGCATGATGATATAGTATCTGGCGAGATAAGCTTTTTGACACTTGTAGAATTACGCAGAGCGAATAGAGAACATTTACATGGAAACGAACACGTGTCATGCCATGTTACTACATTCTGTTATGTTGGTCAGAAAGAGTTTCCAAAGCCACGTTTGATGATAGACATTCTGGTCAGGTAGGCCTAATACAATAGAGGTACTAGAGATCATTCACAGAAAAATGAATTAAGTTTCGTGCTTACATGGATTCGGCTCGTCTGTCCCAAGGTGTCATCAGAGCCGACGTAGCTCGCTTGCTGGTGGGGACATCCATGAGCTGAATGCCTTGGTCAAGCCGCTTCCTTTCCAGCTCTTTGAAGTTGGTCTTGATCCTTGACACGGCGTGACCAGAGACCAAGTTCCAAATGATGAAATGAGATCGGTTGTCAGAGGGACCGAGCAAGCTGTCGTTATCCAACAAAACGTATTCGTGAGAAGGAGCTGGTACGATGTAGCATCCGGGCAGTTTGCGAATATACTTCTTGAGCTTGAGGTCGTAGACCAGAACTGTCTGGAAGACGGGACGCGAGTCGTCGCTGACGCTGGAGAAGCCGCGGTCAGTGAGTATGACCAGGCGAGTGTTTCTCATGACCAGAGCGTCCGAACCTTCAGTGAGCCCTCGCTCGATCCTCACCGCGGACTGTAAGCACTTGCCTTTTGCCACGTTCCATACGCTGATTGGTCCATTGTTGACAGCCTTAGCCACAACATACCTGTGGAAAACGTGATTTAAGTGAATATGGTAATAATGATATGTAATAATAATGGCATGGTAACGATGATAAAATGCCAGTCATCATTTGGTAGTCTTTCTTACATTCAAAAATGTTCTATAAATATGGTCCTCATGATGATGAGATAAAGATTATAATAAAATAGCTGCCCTGACGAAGCACCAAGTGAGTTCCAGAATCTGGCTAGTAACACTAACCCCTTTTCAGTTTCTACTGTACCATGTTCTTCATTTGTTATTGTCTCCTTTTTCATGAATGTGAACAGTTACCGAAAGACAGTGGCCGTAGTTTTACTATTAACATCGATATCAAATTGTTTAAATAGGTAATTTGCTGTTTTTTTTAAACTGTTTAGTTAGTTGCCACTGAGACAGTCGTATTATATTTTATATAAACAATAACAATAATGATGATGATGATAATGATAGTAACAATATAAATGATTATATTTAAACAATATTGGCATCTTCATTTCTGATGCGTTATCACTATGATGATAAAACAGATGGCAGTAACTGTATTTGTATAATTATGTACCTGAAAATGTTAACCATTGTATAATATTTGTCCTTGCCCTGATTCATGAAACAAAGGCAGAGCTATAAGATACAAATCACTTTCAGAGACCTCATTCCTTCGTCAAAGTAATTGCAATGTTAACCTCTAGAACTTACAATTTTGGGGGGAAAAATAACTGTGATTTGGCTGCGATGTTTCACACTGGGAACTGCAACTGAAACCTCTCCATCCTGACCGCTCATACTTCATTACTTCCATTAACTTTTGCATTCAAAAATGATATTTTTGTAGTCTTGTAAGAGGCTTTTTTTTCAAAGAATGTCTGCATTGTGTTTACCTTGGATTGTCAAGCATGGGCCAGATTTCACAGACCCCTAGCTGCTTCTTCAGTTTCGGGGCGGGCTGGTTGACCTTTGGCCCTAGATCCCACACTCTCAGCGAGTTCTCACCAATGGATCCCGTCATGCAATAGCGGAAGTCCAGACACGCCCCCATGGTGCTGATGCCGGGGTGGGGCGCCAGGTGTTTGTGGTCTTCCGTCTCCAGGTTGAAGAAGGCAATGTCAGAGGTGTTGTTGCGGAGGTTGGTGCTGACGGCCATGGCGTGACTGCCCACCAGGTTGGTGAAGATCTGCTTGATGTTGTCGTGGACACAGCCCTGCACGCTGCGGATGTAGGTACCTCTCTTAGCATCAAACAGCTCTAGGGTATGGATCTCATGCAGGGCCATATACTGCTGCCTGCAGCAAACTATAAAATAATCTCTTGAAACAGCTAAGGCGACAATGGAAGACGATTTTTCATGGCACTGCAAATTTCTCAGAATTTTGCCGTTCCTTGCATGTTGAACAGTGGCAAAATTTGCACTTCGAAACGCATGGAGACAATAGTCCCCGTAAGAAGAATCAGCTATGAGGATGGAGTTGTCCTTATGGATGCTTTGATCGGGAATATTGGACTCACAGAGCAATGCAAAGTCGTCTATGTTCCATGAACGGAAGATGTTGGAACCATCAAACACAGCGGCCAACACTTGCCCCTCTGCCGCCACTGCAATACTGGCTGGATCCACATATTGGTCTATTGTGAAAACACAGGCACCAGATTTCAAGTTCCAAACCTTAATGCAAGAACCTTCCACAGTGATAGCTAATGAGTTGGACTTAGCTGTGCGGACAGCGGAAACACCTGTGCTGATCCCATCTATTGATTTGACCACTTTTCCGGAGCGGACATCCCACAGCTTCATGGTGTTATCTTTAGAAGTGGTTATTGCTCTCATTCCATCCGTCGTTAGAGTCACGGCCGTGATGGGCTCAGAATGCCCAGACAGTAAATCAAACAGAATACCCCCCGGCTCTGTCAAACATTCGACTGAAGGGATTAAAACTGGGATAGAGGAGTGTTTTGCTGCTGCTAACAGGTGGTGAAGATTTGGATACTTTTTGGGATCCCCTGGGGATCTTGGGTTGTCTGCGGCGATGATTCTGTGCATACGTCCAACAATCTGGGACCCCAGCTGACGCGGCTCCTGGCGCAAAGCTTTGCTAGAGAGATGAAGTACATCGGACAGCAGCCTTACTTCAGGTTCATGTGGCTCACTCAGCAGAATAGCCTGATACTCTTCCAGCAGCGCGGTCAAAGAAGTTCCACACAGCTTAGCAAGCATCCATTCGTAGTTGCACAGGCAGGCGTGTTTGAGAGCCATAGTTTGCTGGGACCGTAGTAAGTGGAACGGAAGCTCGTTTATTGTACGCAAGTTGTACACACGTCCTGATCCGTCTCCTGGTGAATCCTCAGGCTCGAAGTACAGCTCTTGACTGGCAACAAGACGATCGGCTCCTTTTTCATTTCCAGTGAAAGGTTTTAACTTTCCCACCCACTGCCCAGAGAAATACTCAGCCAGAGCCTTGTGGTAGGAAGGCGCCTTGTCTCGCTGGTTAAGATATCTTTCCTCAGCAGCTTCGAAGATTTGCGAGTGACCCCAAATGATGGTCTTCATGTTGTCCGCCTTGCACTCCGCGATCAGATCCTCCAGGTCCTCTTTGAGGCGTATCCATAGCAACGTTGGAAAACGTCTTTTGGGAGGTTTATGTGTTGCCATAACATCGTCCATCACTGCATCGTCCAGTGACAGGATATCCTCCATTTCATTACTTGTTAGTCCATGACGAGCCGCCGATATGTAGCCCAGAGCTCTGCGGACCAGAGGCTCTCCATGGTCTCTCTCCAATCTGCCAAAGCGCAACGTTGCAACTTTTTTGACGGTGTCTCCCAGCTTTACAGCATCGTCTCTTGTGTAGCTGTGCCAGGTCAAGGATTCCGTGAAGACCAACTGTAAGAAGTGAAATTGTAATGATATCAACATGTACATGTAATTGCTATCGCTCTACATGTTAAATTTCAGTCGGTTGACTAACAGTTTCGTTGTGAATGTATCGGTCATTTTATTGTTGTGGCTTCCTATTTTGAGAGAAAAGCATTGCCATTATCGCCTTACAAGGAATCTCTCATGTTGAAATATGTAGAACATCAATTCTATTCGTCATTGTGCAGCTGCGTGGGTGTATGACTAATACAATTAATGAAACCTCCCATATTTCATGGTCTTTTCAAATGATCATCTCTCTTCTATGTGTATACATTGTTTTTACAGTATGATCTGAATTGAAGCAGAAAAAAAATTGAGAGTTATTGGTTCCGCATTTGACATAATTGAGTGTCATTGTCAAGACTTTTAAAAAAAAGTGATAATAAAACTCCTACTCCTACACCATTCCTAGATATACGTTTATAAAGTCAGCTTTTTCATGTATGGCAAATTTTAGATGTATGTGTGAAGTTCTATTCTTAAATATATAATGATGAAAATGATAGATTAAACAAATAACTTGGCTCACTTTCAAGAAGAGAGGGTAGGGACATTTTTTGAAGGCATCAATAACCACGTCCATTTGGCGAGAGGTCAACTTTCGGTGTGCAGTGCTCAGCCAGTGGTCCAGTATGACCAAGGCGTCTTGTTCTGGCAGTCGCTCGATCTCCACCAGGCAGGTCTCATGGCCGCTCAGCAACTTCTCCGCTGCAGGCAGACAATGGAATTTCTCATCAGAGATGGTGGAGACAATCAGATGGACATGGGCTGGCAACTGTGATGGAAGCCACTGGAGCTTTCTCCCTTCATGGTCATCTGAAAGGAACATAAGTATAATTTCACATTAACCTCTGTGTGTGTGCGCGCGCGCGTGTGTTTGTGTGTGTATGTGTGTGTGTGTCGTGTGTGTGTGTCTGCGTCTGTGTATGTGTGTGTGTTTAATGCCCCACCTCTTTCTTTTTTTCTCTCTCTCTCCTCATATCTTTCTATCTCTCTTTTTTTCTCTCTGTTTCTCTCATTCTTTCCCTCTTTCTCTCTTCTATTTATTATTTTTTATTTTGTTAAGTTCCAGTAGATAGTCACAGCAATAATACCGGTACTCAAGTAGTGTTAAATAATTTCCTTTACTCTTCTACCTTCAGCCTACGGGTAAAATCCGAGAAATGTTCAAACTAAAATAACGATAACATGTATAATTATCATAGTTCTGCATGATGCTTAGATCTATCAGTCCTGAAAACACTAGTTGTAGGTAAAAACACACACAGTGCAGCTATAAGGGGCTAACAAACAAAGATAAGTAAAGATAAGATGTATTTGCCCTTTTCAAAACAATTTTATAAGACCATTTTTTAAAAAAATGAATTTAAATAGGTTCGTTAGATTGTTGCTGTAAACATGTAATTTACGATAAAAACCTCTATAAGAGTTATCGTTATAGTTTACTTTCTAATTGAGAGACAGTTGAAACGATGCCTCCCGGAGGGTTTGGAGTTTAGCAAAGCGGATTCTAATTTAAAAAACATATAAAACATTACACAAAACAAAAATTGATTTTCAAAATACTTATTATGATTACCATTTTTTTTTAATTAAAAAGGAAAAATTAATAAAATTATAAACTGTTGAACATTGATGTCTTTATTTTGAAATGGCGTGGATAGGACGCCTGAGGCTAGAGTAGACTACTACAATAAATTTGTGGTTCATCGGGAAATTTACGAAGCTTTGCCTCACGATGACAATAATTAGGATTAGGTCGCTGATGTTTGATTTAGACGATGCCCAGGTGAGACTGTTTATTAAGTCAAGGTGATTACAAAGGGCCTAATTGTGGCCGTGCTGTCGAGGGGAGCGTAAAATGTCAGTCTTGATTGGGCAAAGGTGCATTTTAGACATCAGGCCAAAGTAGGGAGGAGTTAAGGGTGTTGTCGATCACCATGTGAAGATGGATGGGTGAGTTCAGGACAGGAGTGAAGCTGGGAAAGGAGGCGGGGGAGACGGGGAGGAAGGTTGGGGTGGAGTAAATTGGAGCTGAGGAGAAGAGGGAGGATAATCTATCTCTTGTTGCTGGGGAATTATTTCTAGTTGTTAAAAAACAATACTACCAAGTACTGCAAACCAGTACACACCAAGTACTACAAACCAGTACATACCAAGTACTACAAACCACTACTACCAAGTACTACAAATCAGTACTACCAAGTACAACAAACCAGTACTACCAAGTACTACAAACCAGTACTACCAAGTACTACAAAACAGTACTACAAACCAGTACTACCAAGTACTACAAAACAGTACTACCAAGTACTACAAACCAGTACTACCAAGTACTACCATCCAGTACTACCAAGAACTACAAGCCAGTACTACCAAGTACTACAAACCAGTACTACCAGGTAATACAAACCGCTACTACAAACCAGCACCATCAAATACTACAAAACAGTACTACAACCCAGTACTACCAATACCATAAAACAGTACAACCAAGCACTACAAAACAACACTACCAGGGTCTACAAAATAGTACTACCAATTTGTTCAAAACAGCAATACCAAGTACTTCAAATCAGTACTACAACAAAAAAAGTACTGCAGCACGGTGACATCAGGCTCTCGTCAAATTTTAAGCATTATTATGGAGTTATTGGTATCAATGTTAAGCCTATTCATTTCCCTTTCTGTGTGTGAAAACAATGGCTCTATCTAAAAGTAGAAATCGAGCTATTGGCAGTTACAGACAATGGAGGTGACCTGTTGCAGCAGCTGAATTTCGTGAGAAAATGGGGGTCACTTTTGTAAATCCATGTTAATCACTGTTAACCCATGCCGTGATTTACAAATTTTTGACTTTTACTCAATCTATTTCAGCAAATTTAGCTCTGGAATGCATTTTTACATTGATATAGAAGAGTTCTGTGAAGAAAAAAAAATACTTTAAAATTCATTCACTGTTGTAATTTCCACGGACAAACACCAACGCTGTGCGGACGATGCATATTACAAGTAGTTATGAATAGCTAGATCATCCTGCAATCAAATCTATGACAGATCATACATGTTATGGTATTGTTCTGCAATTGTTCTATTTACTTCAAAATCGGAAAAAGGCAAAAGCGGAAAGGATAGGGGGGAGGGGGCGAGATAGTTGTCTACAGTTGGCTGAAAGGCCTAAGAACCTATGTAACCTCGCAGATCAAGGGAGAGAAAATATGACGACGGTTTTATGCCAAGGAGTTTATACTGTTTATACTGGAGAGCCGATTCATGCCGTCACACATGCTAAGTGTGGAGACATGCCCACGAGGGAAAGACACCTAGTTAACGCCGCTGACGTGTTCATAATTTCATGAATGGACGAAATTCACACTGTCATTATCTCATGATTGCAAGTCTGTTGTATTCTGCCCTTGCAGTAGCTCTTGATTAAAAAAAAAAAAAAGATGAAATCCTGTCTGTTTACAAGAAAGACTTCACTAGACCAGAATAGTGACTAACTTCGTGTGAAGTAAAGGATGCCAAGCATAGCAAAACAACAACGGCTCTATGGCCATGGAGTCCACTATCGGCATGCGAGACACAGGGTGTTTTGTGAAGGCGACGTCATGAGTCAGGTCTCCAGTATAATTAGTATAGGCTCCTTGTTTTATGCTTAAGTGCAATGAACTTTTGAACTATGGCTCATGATATGTCACTTGGATCGTCATACTTCACAGCTTGCCCTTTGGGTTGATCAACTCTGACTTTAACAGAAATGCAAGTCAATTAATTATCTCTCTCTGTATAATACTTTTTGTCTGACTAAAAAATATACTAGAGACATAGTAATTTTATTTCATTATAATTTGATTTCTGTTCATTCTATTTTATTTTATTTTTGGCTTAATTTAATTCAACTCTGTTTTATTCTGTTTTGTTCCATTTCTTTTATTCTATTCTGATTCATTTGAATAGCGCTCGTCCTGGAAGTTGACGGGTGTGGTAGGTAACCATTGTGGAGATCAAAATCGAAACGGTCGGGTGAAGATATAAATTTTCATCCATATGTACTCAACACGAGCTGAAGTCATGGACATTTCCAAATGGGAACTGCAACTGTTAAGGGGCGTCTATCACATTTCAGAGACGGATAGATGGATGGATGGATGGATGGGTGGGTGGGTGGATGGATATATTGATGGATGGATGGATGGATGGATGGATGAATGGATGGACGAATGGATGGATGGATGGGTGGGTGGATGGATGGATATATGGATGGATGGATTGAAGGATGGACGGATGGACGGATGGATGGATGGGAGGGTGGATGGGTGGATGAATGGATTGATGGATGGATGGATGGATGGATGGATTGATGGCGCGACAGACAGACAGACTGATAGACAAACAGACTCACTCACAGACGGATAGATAAAACCTGTACTCACAAAGTGAACATGTAGGATAGGGACTGTTCTACGCATACTCACCTAACGCACAATTTTGATCCTATCGAAATATATTTTTACTATGCAATTCAATGCCCGAGGACCCTACGATAGCCAAAGGCACCCTTGGACAAGACATCGTTTAAATAAACAGGCAGAAAGGCAAAGTGAAAGGCAACTGCAGATCGAAGAAGACAATGTATTATAATGCATTCGCTGATAAGAACAGAGGACGGCCCTCTTAGCCCAAAATGGAACAGATCTATTATAACAGATTGTAACAAGGAGGCACGCAAGGCTTTTCGAACATCGCTGTGCCTAGATCCCCAAGGAACTAATTTCACGACGGAACTGATATACAAGACAATATATATATATATATATATATATAACACGAAAAAAAAAAAAAAAACGAACACGCGAAGAGCTTATTTGGTTAACGATGTTCCTTTTTCGCTGTACACCTTTAACTCCCTGTCATATGTTATCATGCTTACATAAATGGTTGTAAATAAGCACATAAACCTTCACGATTAGCACTGTGGGTGTTCATCCGCTCATAGCAGGCATACGGGAAAATGTAATGAAGTTATTTAGAAATCTTGCCAAATGCTGCCACAGGCAGTAGCGTCACTGAACATAAGCAATAATTCGAAACTATCATTGATAAACTGAAATTTGATTCATTCGTCTTGGAGCCGATGGACTAATCATCTGCAACTGAAAGCTCAAACGTGGAAAGCTAAAATGAAAGGAAAAGTTGATGAGCTGGTTATATCACGGTGGAGAAATAGATGATTCAAAGAAAAGCAAGGGAAAGTGGAAAGCTCTTCTCAGAGACACTATCAAAGATAGTTGAATACAAACAGAAGGGGAAGTACAAAACAAAACAACAACAACAACAACAACCACAAAAAAAAAACAACTTCATAATAGGCAACTACCAAGAGAAAACCATTCATGCCCTGTATGTTAAATTATGCACGGATTCAGTTTTTCTGACATTCTTTAGCAAAATGAGGATGGTGAAGTAAATAAACTCCTCTCTTTGTTTAGCTAATGAATTAAGCATCATTATGATTACAGACTATTTCCATAGATGGTCTTAGCTCAATTCAAAACCTGAACTGGCATGGGCAAATGAAATAGAGCTGAACCTGACTTCCCAGAAAATAAGTCCTCGATTGGCAAGACTTATGATGAAAATAATTAGTTCAGTTCCAATTAGACCGGATACATTTTTTTATAACAGTAAGATGAGGTGCAAGAATTGAAACTGACAAGCTAAAATGTTTGCTAATGCAATAAATTCCTTGGCACGAAAAACCTGTGAAAACCAGTACAGTATTAATTAACATTAACACGCACGCACGCACGCGCGCGCGCACGTACACACACACACACACACACACACATACACACACACACACACGCACAGGCACACGCACACACAATAAATACATAAAAAACAAAGCCAATAACTAACAAAGTAGCCACAAATGCAAACATATTATGCTCAGTTTTAGTCATTATTATTTTGTAGAATAGAATAGAACAAAATTCAATGCCTCATACAACACATTTTAGTATCGACATAAAGCTCATCATGAATCAGGATGTTATGTCGTCTCGTCGTTTCCTTAAATCGAGAGAATGTGTCATAAGAATGACTCGAGCATTTAATGATCGCAGCTCTTGGGCTGTCACGTTCGACTCAGACACGAGTTATATAGCACAACGTTTTTTCCACCAGTGTAGTTAATACAAAAAGCACTCGCTTGGAACAGGCGAGTCTCGAGTGAGCGTGACTTCTGTCATCTTACAGAATTTGTGGAGATCTCGAAGAATCCATTCGATAACTAGTATCTCTACAGTGATTTCATCCCAAAGTCTGAAAGCAATAGCCAATGAATCTAATAAAATGTGGTCCAAAGAATTACGCTGAGTGCTTACAAATATTAGATCTGTTCTTCTCTCTCTTCCTTTCATATCACTTTTAAATTTGGCGTGTCTCACAATGAGTCTATCCTTGATTTTGAACCTTCTTGTTCGTACTGGCTAGCCATTTGGCTGACGAAGTCTACATACTCTCCATTTTCTAACGCTTTCTTTGCTCTCTTCCTCCTCCTGTTATGTTTTTTTTTTCTATCGCTGTCTCCCATTTCTCTCTCCCCCCCCCTCCTCCTCCTCCTGTTCAAGCAAATGAGCTTTGGTGCAGACATGTAGAACATAGAATAGATTACGGATGGATGGATGGATGGATGTATAGATGGATGGGCGGATGAATGAATGGATGGGGGTAAGGACGGAAGGACAGGTAAACTAATGGATAGATAGCAGACAAATCGATCTACAGACGGATATTAAAAAATAATCAGCCTTTACTCAACCGTTTCTACAAAAGTCCTTAATTTCTCAAGTTTACATCGGATGTGTTATCTACAGGTGTTTAGGCACCTCCTGAGGAAGCAAGGACTCATCATTTTTAATCAGGGCAGAATTTCTTGTCCAATCCTGAGATCTTTTGCCATTTCCCGAAACCATTAGTGCTGCTAATCAGCAGATTATACTGTCACAGGCAAGTATTGGCTGTAAAAATGCAGAAAACTGACTCTGTTGTAACCCCTCTCTGTGCTTTAACTATTTGTTTTTCGTTGTTTGCTCTTGTGAAAGTATCTTCAAACCTAGGCTTTAAAAAGGGTTCTGCAATGCGTAATTTCAGAAATTAGCCTGCCTTGCCTTGCCTTGCCTTCTTCCCTTAGATGCTAGTCCGTAGGAGCACCTCTGTAGTCTCACAACCAGTCTTCTCCATCCATCCCGGCACTCTTCCCTTCCCAAAGCATCTTCCAATTCTAGGCCTGTCTACTCCGTGATGTTGTTTTCCCATCTCTTTTTCTGTCGACCACTCCGTCTCCCACCCTTCACTGTGCCTTGCAGGATTGTTTTAGCAAGGCCTGCTGAATGTCAGATGCGATAACAAAACTGACCAACCAAGCGATACAATTGGCAAGGCAAATAATAGTAGATCTATATAGGTCTACAGAAATTGAACAAAGGGTAACATATCACAAGAAATTTCCGATGATTTATAAAACTCTGTCTATTCAGATTTGTTTTAAATATCTTTCTGGCCGTGAATTATGCCATTGGATGTAATGATATATAAGATGAAGAAAAACACAATGTAGGATTTATTGTGAGCTATTTTAAACACACATATTATGGTTAAATAAACCATTGCAATTATATTTGGTTCAATCAACTTGCGCATGTACAGATTTTATTTCAGAAGAAAGGCATATTGTTCCCAAAAGGAGTGTCTAATTTCTGTCAGAATGACAACTACAATCAACGATAATGATGTTATAAAGATATAATTGTGGTGTGGGAAATAATGTCTGTTTTATGAGAACTAGATATCTAGGCCTATTATGAAATAATCAATAGATATCTCTCAGACAAATATTTAATAAAACATCTCCATTAATCCACTCCCTTCCAGTTTTGAACGTACTAACATCCGCTTACTTTGCCACATCATCACGAGAATATAGCAGCATTGATTTTGGTGTCTGGGTCTATAAATTGGCAATCGATTTTGATCGGACTTTCACTGCCATGTAATCTAAGGATGTACTTGTGTGCTATTCACCCTGGATCAGAACGACAGTCGCATGTCCACGAGACAGCTGATTAAGTCCTCTAGTGTTTGGCTGTTACAAACTCGAGCTGGTCCTCCTCGAGTACTGATGGTAATCGATTCTTCTCACTTGACACTTTCCAATATTTTGTTGTTGCTGGTGGCGGTGGTAATGGTGGTCGCGGCGGTAATGGTATTGTTTGTAAGCAATCGTGCTTCTCTAGACTTTAGTTGTACACATCATATGATTGTAAAGGTACACGAAATAAACACTTGATGAATCCATTATATCGTGAGTTTTCAAAGTGACAAAATGTTTAGAAATAAACATAATATTGAAGTCATTTATAAACACTAAACCTGATAGAATTAATTTGAAAATTAATCCACAGCATATTGAAAAAAAAGTATTATTCGGTTACTGCCTCAGTATTTATCCTCCAAGTGTGGTCTTTATTATTTTGTTACAACTTTGTCATGAAACAAATTTTCATGAAGTTGGGATTTTATCTTTGCAAAAGGCCATTTTTCTTCTCTTTAGTTCATGCAATGCAAATACAAACATGAGAAACAAACTGCAAGGCTGTATGGACAAAGCATAATCGCTTAATACTAAGTTATGAAGTGATTATTGGATCCAGTACTGGTCTTTCAGAGAAAACCAAGAGAGGTTGAATACACAGAAAAAGAACAGAGGTTGGAAAGTGAGAGGGACGGGGGCATAGGGGAATGCTAATGAACCGATCGCGCCCAATGCATGGATCGTCCTCAGGCTTATTTAGGATGGTGATGTGCTAAAGTCATATTGGAAACATGGCAGATATGTTATCTTTGGCTCCGTTAAACCATCTCTACTCTTATTCCCTTCTTCATTTTCCATGATAGTCAACTTAATACCTCTCCCACTATCCAAAAACATCCATCATGCTATTTCCCCATGATAATATGCCATGTTTTTTTTATAAATGGCATTGCAATAAGTGATGATTTGTTTGTCTTGTGGCAAGGTTTGTCTTGTGGGAAGAGATGTGGGAAGGTTTGTCTTATGGGAAGAGATGTGGGAAGGTTTGTCTTATGGGAAGAGATGTGGGAAGGTTTGTCTTATGGGAAGAGATGTGGGAAG
>JBCAUA010837428.1:0-10337 GCA_038406235.1 Peronia verruculata
TCATGGGGCTAAGTCTCTTCAGCCAGTCACATAAGTTTCCAAAAAGGTCGTACTAATAATGATTAAACACAGAAAAGGAGACTTTGGTTGTCAAACATAAGCTCTGGAAAACCAATTTTTCATTCCCCGATACATACACTGATTTTTGCTTGGATGGCAGCCATTGCATCAGCCAAGTAGGCTTTTCAAGAGTCATACTTCGTACTGGCTAGAGTTGAGTGGAAACCCTCCTCTCTTCTGTGTTATCCACTTACCCCTTCCTCTCCATAGCTAGCAGTAGGCCCAAATTCAGATCTAAATTATGTAGATCTATATACACGTATAATATGTTTAGGACACAAAGCCAGACTTGATTATCATCACTCCTCGATCTCAATGTCTCAGAATCCAGTTCTGGCTCACTCACAGATTCTGACCCACAATCATCGTATTTGTCATCTTAAGTCACCTCATCCGGTAAAAAAATCCATACATGTACATGTATTGAAATTTAAACAAAAAAGGGATTGGAGGGGGGGGGTGTTCACAATCACGTTTCTCAGACATTCTGTTGTATTTTTATAGACCTAGACGTCTGCTAAGCGATTGTTTACGTTCTGACTTTATTAAGTGCTGTAGAGGTCGACTGTAGTTGCAGCATTAAAGAATTCACTAGGCCTAGTTATGTATTTGTTTTCGTGCCAGGTAAGAAATTAAAAGTCTGCCAAATTTAAAAGAAAAAAAAAATCAAAATCAGCAAAGAATTTCTATTTACTTCCATATACAAAAATGCAGAAAAATGGCAAAAAAAAGTGAAAAAAAACAAAAAAACTGGCAAAATGGCAAAAAATCTAAAATATAGACCAAATAAATCTGCAGATCTACAGAAGTAGATTTTGAACGTAAACATGATTAGCAGTAATATTACCTCATTATTTTGTATGATTCCAACTTTTTTGGCAAATTCAGTTTTTTAAGAGCGCAACGTGGCAGGTCTGTATATGTCACATGGTTGGGTGATATGATATGGAGAGGGGGAGGTTATGAGGACAACTAGATTTTTAATTTGTACTGACTATATGACACCTGGTGCCTGTAGTTGATTTTGAACATGAATATGTGACAAAGAAGAGTAAGAGCTCAACAGAGTTTCTTTCACAAATATGTATAAATAACAGTACATTTATTTCTTTCCACGGCTCAATAATTGCATACATGAATTTGAACATTTTTGATATCAGGCTTATTTCATATCTCTAATTGTGCAGCATATTAAAATTCAGAACATTATGCATATATATGTTGTAGATGTAACATAGAAAGAAAAGCAAGTGAGGCGCAGGATAATGATTGGCTAATTCACCTATGATATCATTATAATGAAAGGTTTTGTTATTATTTATGACCCTGAGCTGAATATGAAAAGCATTACACTAAAATAAATATGTACATCACATAAATAGTGTAATCCACTGCTTGCACCACACTGATGTTTGCCATTTCAAGAAGCAGATTTCAGACAATGATGGATACTAATGCAATCACAAAACTTCATTTTCACATTATCCATATTTAGTAATTCTCTGGTCACTAGATCTACTTCGATGCTGCATGAATTTTGAAAAATGGTTGCAAATGTTTAGATCTTTCAACACTTAACTTTATTCATTAAGCACATAAATAGCCCTGCACATTTATCAGCAAGAATTTTTGGCTTTGAACAGGTGTCAGAATCCACATACATGTACATATTTCCATTTAAATTTTAATGTGGGCAAATGAACAGCTCAGGAATCCTAGCCTTGTAGCATGAACAACATGCAGAATGAAGATTAACCTTAGAAATGACAAGGTCTGATCTGGTCAATGTCACTCTCTTATCATATCACATTTCACACTTGTATGCTCTTCCAAACAGTTCACAGTTTAGTACATGTATTATGGACTTCATATCTCAAGGTCTGATCTGGTCAACATCACGCTTATCATATCATACATGTATTTCACGCTGGTATTCACTTCCAAACAGTTCACAGTTTAGTATTATGGCCCTCATATCACCTTGCAGCATAAACTATTAAACTCTTATTTCCGTAACATGAATGTTCATGTCGTCACAGAAATCTTGACATTGCAGCCATTTCGTTTAACGAGTGAAGGGTTAAGAGAGAAGTGAATGAAATGAATGGATTCATGCATAGTGAATTAGACTAGTGTGACACGGATTAGCTAATATGAATATTATGATAACAGACATTCACACTCACAGCACTATAAAAGTTTCTATGTATCTCATTCAAAGTTTATACCTGTTCTGAATTTGAATGAGAAAGTGCATATAGAAAGTGAAACTTAATTTTGAATCACATGGAAAGTGGGTAATAAAAACTGCTACAGTTCATTTATGAAAGTTGAAGAGGACACAACAACACTGAGCAGTTTAAGTCTCTAGTGTAGTAATAAAAGTGCATCTAGTCAAGATTATAATGCAAACATAAAGATAATTACATGTACAATGAACATCATTCTATAAAAATATAATAGAACTGTCAGACCGGCAACTAGCAAAACAACTCAAGAAAAACAAATAACACAGAAATCTATAACTTGATTGTCAAATATCTGCCAAATTTTCGAGTCAACTTGCCTCTTCTTCAGAGCAATAATGTGCAATGCCTTCATTTCCACGTCGGTTCTATTTTGAAAATGACAAATGAAAAATCAATCTAGTCATAGAATGGGCTGTCAATCTGATACTAAAGAATAGAGAGGATTTATATAATTTCTTTTATTGTGTCTATTGCTACTCATTAGTTAAGGGATCTCATGAAAATTTTCCAACATTGCGATTATAACTCAAGACAACTTTTAAAAGAGCATGACCTTGTCGACAGTAACACTGCACAGTGATCACCATGAAAAGTCCCTCGTCTATAGACATTTTGTTACATTACCATTTTGCGAGCTCAGTTCTCTGTGGCCCTAACTCCATTTTTCACATTTTGAGAAAATTGATATCAACTGTTTTTGTACATAGCAGATAGGACAAAATGATTTTCAAAATATACCTTTTTGGGCAAGTGATCAGTGAAATGACTACAGTATATGGTAAATTTACTATCCCTTTTTCATATTACATTTATATCTCCAAATCGCCGAAAATGGAGCTAGGACAACAAAGAACTGAGCTCGCAATTTATTCAGGTTTCCATTTTACATTGCTCCAATGGCTGTATCATACTGGTAAAATTTGATTATACAGAGCTAATGTGACTGTTAAAAAAAACAATTAAAAAATAGCTAAAATAGCTTGGTTGTTTTTAGCAGCAAAATTAATCAGATCACAATAGTAGCCTATTAATCATGTTTTGGTATATAATATTTCTACCAAAATTTATGTGTGTGCAGGGCTTCTTTCGACGAACAGTGCAATCTCTGCAGGACAAGCCAAAACTCACCTGCAAGAAAGGTGGTAACTGTCCAATCACTGTGGCGACCAGAAACGGCTGCCAATACTGTCGTTATCAGAAGTGTTTGGCTGCAAAGATGGACACTTCATGTAAGTTATTTCATCTTGGTAGATCCGACCATAGTCTCTCAACTCAATAAAATCAGAAAAACTTTCTTACAAAGATGATCTTTACCTATTTACAGCACAGTTTGGATTGTCATGAAAATAACATGATGAACAGTTTAGTGGCTTCCTCAAGCTTTTGTATTTGTACACTGTTGTTTGCTTAAGAGGACGATCACTACTTATCAGTCTGCTCAATTATTCTCTAATATTTAAGGAGGTTTCATGAGAGAACAGAGAATTTTAACTCATAAAATGGGCTTGCTACACCTTGAATTTAGTCATTTAAATTCATTTATTTAAGTGTTAATTTATTTTATTTATTTATTTTTTACAATATATTTGTGTTTATTCATTTAATTTTTAAAGTGCAGTTAAGATGTTGACAGTTCTCTTCTTGTCATTCTTCAGCTGTATTAAGTGAGCCCGAAAGGGCGGACTTGCGGGCCGTAATTGAAAAGAACAAGGAAATCAAGAGGTGGAAAGATGACCCCTCCCAGAAGCAGCTAGACATGATCAGCAATTTATCTGAAAGGTTCAGTTCTCAAGACATGCGACTTTTCTTCAGATACCCAGATGAGAATTCAGGGAGACGAAAAGTGAGTAAAATTAGATATTTTATTTTAACTTTCTCATTGCTAAACAAGACAGTGATAGGCTACTCCCACACCTTGCCCCATTCATGATAGTACAATTTAAAACAAAAGGAAAATAGTGATTTTAATCTCTTTTATTTTCAACTAGATCTTTAATATTTGTTATATTTTTGAAAAAAAAATCCAATAGGGTCTATTGATCATTCATTTCCCTTAACGTGGAATATGATATTTTTAAGAGACAAAAGGATAAAATATGCTCAGACACACCTGTCCTGTGTTGTATCCGATTTATTGTATTTAAAATATTTAAATCTAGAGTATAAACAGATGGCAGTTTACATTTTGGTCTTATCACTTCGGCAATGTGCCTGATGTCAGTGATAGTGAAAAGATCAGAGCCATTGGCTTTATGAACCAAACAAGTGACATGTCCTCAGGAATGAAAAAAAAAAAAAAAACAGGAATGCAAAAAAAAAAAAACAAAAAAACCTTAGTTGTGGTGTCCATTCAGTTCCAATATCTATCCAAACATACTACTTTTACCTTCTCTGTAGGAACCTCCAGTGTATTTCATATATTTAATTTTTGGCCGAGGTCAGAACCCAGACCTGGTCCCAATTTGCATTTCATTCAGAATGAGGTATGAGCTACATAGATCACAGATAGATGAACAGAACAGTAGAATATTTAGTTGCTCCTCAAGGCTTTTTAAGATATAGTGCACGAACTTACTCGGAGACCCGACTTTTACTAACTGATGTGTATAGCTTCTTATATACTTTGAAGCATTTTTGTATTTGTTCCCACAGATGTTTGGCTCTGGCACCCATTCCCCTGCACTCGATTATGCTCTCAATTTCATCATGAGCATCCCAGGAATTGCAGAGGTAAATCTCACATTTTTTTTTAAATAAGGCCTCTGTTCGATGGAATTTTCTCCAGACCATAGGGGAGTCACTACTAGACTAGTGTGCTGTATCCAAAAAACATGATATTGATTTTTTTTTTTTTGGTTTAAATTTGAGTTTGTTAAAACCCAAACCAACTCGGTACAAGTATCAACATCTGTGACACCAAAGTCGAACATGATGGTGCAGAGATTTTCCAAGACGATGATGTAGCTGTATATAAAATCCTCATTAAAAAAAACAACAAAAAACATCTTCATCAAACACATTTGCATAGTAAGGACCAAAGCACTGCAATCATGATCCAATGTTTCAATGTTGATAGATAAAGAATTTTTGAATCGTTGAACATACTTCCCTGGTTTGAGAAATGCAACTCGAGGCTTATGTAATCAGAAAAATCACCATCAGAAAGTTGTTGTGCCTACATTCCCTTCCAAAGGCTCTAATAAAAGCTCGTCCATGAAATTGAGGTAGAAGAACAAGACTTCATGTCAAGCCCAACTGTTGAACTTTTATACAAGGAAATATCATTGTTAGTATGTTTAAAAAATATTTTTATTCCAAAATCCAATTATTTTTTAATTTTGAATACTGACTGATGCAAATATGAAGTAACGTTAATTTTTTTTTTTTTTTAAATATTGTGTAATAAGAAAAATAATTTGTTTATTAATTTCAGATCAATACCATGACATTCCCTGATACTTGACTATAGACAGTTCTCAGAGTTTCATTAGCTATGACTAATGGTATCATTTTTCTCACCTCAAATTATTCTGCAGATCAAACGCAATGACCTAATGATACTGATCAGATCCCACATCCTGAAGATCATAGTACTGATGATGCTGACCTTGTACGACCCCGAGCAAGAGGTCCTGGCTCTTTCCAATATCGCCCTTACTAAGAACAACTGTTACTTCCCGGACATGGAGGGCATCTTTGAGCTTTTGAAGGTCTTTCGTGAGTTCGTCAATCAGCCCAAAGTGCTGGCTCTGTTTGTTGCGATCACCCTGCTCTTCAATCGTAAGTTCATTCAAGTTATTCTTTATCTTCTCTTTCTTCTGCTAGTGCCTCTTCTTTTTTTTTTTTTGATTTTTTGGGCGGGGGGGGAGGGGGGGGGGGGGGGGGGTGGGGAGGGGGGGGGTCTTTCTTTTTTTTTTTTTTTGTTTTTTCCCCCCCCCCCCCCCCCCCCCCCAACTTTTCTCTGCCTTCACCGCTCCACTTTGTCTTTTTAATTTTTAATTTTCATGTTTTTCTTGGTGATCATCAAATATATCATCTATTTCTTTTTAGCTAACCAAGCTCAGGGATGTCAAATTTCCTACTTTAGTAGGGTTTCCTACTTTTTTGGCTGTCAAATCCGGTATTATTTTACCGTTAACGCACCAAGTTTTACATGTTGTTAAAGTGTAGCCAGGAACTTTTCCTGCTTTTTCATGTATACACTAATACAGATTGACATCCCTGCATGCTGTGTGCTCTCCCAACTCATCTATACTAAAATCCGCAACAAAATCCACAATAGGCTTATGGAATCAAAAACTGCTCAATGGATCCAAGTGAAATTTGAAATACAATTTGTTGCATATGGATCTGTCTATGTATATAAACCTGAAAAACAATTTTTCTATTTGACGTTACTCTGAAAATGCGATAATAATTAAATAACAAACTCGTGAGGGTGCTTGATCAGAGTTGTACGTTCAACAAAATGGCCCGTTCAAAATACATTTTTTTTTAGTAACATTTAGTTTCATCTCGCAACATAAGTTAACAATATCAAGGTGTACACGCTTGCCATACACTTTATGTCACCGGGCTATATTTTATTAAAAATATCTCCTACAGAGGTCGTTGGTTTTCTTCAAGTAACCTTAAAAGTGCCAAGGAGTTGATCTAACCAAAACATACTTACTTTGCATCTAAAAACATAATATTCAAACAATATACAGTGAAGTAACAAGGACTGTAGCAAAGCTTTTCCCTAGGTCTCTTCATTCAATGAGCTTGGTTCTTGACACATATTTTCTTTGTCATTCTTGAATACTGTTAATCTATTGCTTTCTTTTTTGTTTCTCTCTTTTTCATTGCTCATCTGTTTAATTGAAGAGAATTTTTTTTTAAATTATAGAACTTTAAAAAAAAAGAAAAAGGAAGAAGAAAAGCCCATGATTTATTTATTATTATTATTATTATTTTGGTCTTTTTCTATTATACATATTTGGATAATGGGTGAGATTCATTTTCTTATAATGAAGTATATTGTTAATGTAACAATGCATTTGAGCCTACCTACCTCATTTATATCAAATGCCCAAAATGTAAAGCTTACAATGCAGAAATGTGATTTTGACTCAGCTTGTACTGTTTTTTGGATCGTAAGCTCATCTTCATAACGTCTTCTAAGTCTGAATGCCCCCACAATTTTAGATTTCACGCGTTCTGTGTTATGGGCGGAAAATATGTTACTACTGAGGTACCGGAGAGAACTTTCACCATTATTGTTCTGTTCAAATCATATGTTCATTGCACTTAGATATCAGTGGATTAAAACAAGATTAGACAATAAATGGCACTTTCATTTGATATAAATTCACACCCACAAAAAAAAACAAAAAACAAAAAAACATAGCCTTCTATTACCCTAATGTGGCATATCAAAATATTTCTTAAGTACTGGAAATCATCACCCGGTTATCATACGAAGACAAAATAGAAAAATTAAGAAGAAAATCATGAGATAAAATTTTTGGTCATTCTCTCTCTCCCATTGGAAACAGCGTTAAAATTCAAAACATCCCAGTGTCTTTTATTAGTTTTAATCATATGGGCTACTTCTCCTTCCTTTTTTTAAAAAAAAAATCTATGTCAGATATTTTCCCCATGCAAGTCCTAATGAGTTAAAATACGGTTTATTGTAAATTCCACAAACATGGATCTTTGGCAAGGTCAGTGGACGCCAAGCTGAAAGGAAACTGTTCTGAATCTCCCCAAGCTCACTGTGTTTAAGCATCTCGTGATGATCGCGAGCGTTTGGTTCGGTCAATCAATCGAGTGCGCATGACCGCGCTCGCCACTTCCTGGTCGTATGTGTGAGGCCTAGGTGGTGGCTTAGGACATGTGGCCACAAAATTAATACAGTTAGGCCTTATTATATAGATGAAGCCCCCAATTTCTCTGGTGATGAGATCTATTTCCTTTTTCACATTAACACTTTGAATGCTTACTTTTAATTTATGTTCATATCCAAATAAACTTAGGCCTCCTTAACAAATTAAAGTTCCTAACTGGATAATTAGTTGAAATAAGTTAAAAGAGCAATCAAAATTCAAAGGGTTAGCATTGATAGAGCAGCCACAGCCTCTCTTTTTTACATTATGGAACATATGGCACTGTGAACAGTCAGACAATACAAACCCCTATTGTGCTGCTACTTATTATTGTAACAACAATAGTAAAAAATGACCAAGACTTAAGATTAAATCATAGTCCGTCCACTTTACGCGGAATTGAACGTAGAACATTTTGCTCTACAGTTTAAAAAAGAAGTTCGATTTCAACGATCATGTGTTCAAATCTAGAGTCTTAACTAGATGAAGATTCAGGGCGGGCCATAACTTTAGCTGTGACAAGAATTAAGAAAATGGATCAAAACCCGGAGCTCTTTTCAATTCATTCATACTACCAGAGGTAAGATGCTGTAATCCTACTCAGGTTTACGAAACTAACCATGGGACTAGATCTATTCAATGACTTCTGAACAAATGAACATTAGCTGACTTAGAGAGTTTCCTGGCTTTCTCTTCCTTTAGCAGCCATTAAACATGTCATTTTATGGAATCAGTAGAGCGGATGACAAAATCATATTAATATCTCTGGGGCTCCGTGACCGAGATGTCAGTGTGACCTTGACATGGATGATTGACGGACCATAATACGTTGTCCACACCTGACCTCGCTAGTCTCTGGTGGTGTGATTGGTACATCTCGCAGGCCATCGCAGGTCACCGAGGCCAAGCTAGACTCGATCACAAAATGTAGATCTTGTCACCAGCTACCTTACCTTCGTCCTCCTGGTGAGAGGACAAGCAAGCACACAAATACACACACACACACGGACACAACACACATAGACGCAAACCTAGATACACAGACATACAATCAAGACACATGCATACGCCAAACATATACACACACTTAAAAGCCTCATGGAGATTCATGGTGTCGTAAGCTCTAACGGT
The DNA here is from genome assembly GCA_038406235.1 of Peronia verruculata. Classification (NCBI taxonomy): domain Eukaryota; kingdom Metazoa; phylum Mollusca; class Gastropoda; order Systellommatophora; family Onchidiidae; genus Peronia; species Peronia verruculata. The sequence goes on from JBCAUA010837428.1 coordinate 9,308, forward strand.
AAGCCCCCCCCCCCCCCCATCTTCAGACGAATGAACGCTACACTGTGCCTATCATAGACCAAGGCAGATCTGAATGGGCTTTACTACAGGCGCTGGGAAATTCTCGCAGCAATAAAATGCGATTAGGTTTAATATGGGTTAATGTGTTAGTTGTCGCTCGGTACTCCAAGCAAGAAGGGGGGGGGGGGGGGGATGAGTACGTGTTAAGGTGAGGAGGTGAGGAGTTGTGATCGTTTACTGCTCTTTTGGACATCCTACCTGAGATGCTTGGAAAGATTTTGTCTTATCTCTGTAGCCAAGACCCCAAAGTCTGTCCGTAAAGTTTTAGAGGCAGTGGAGATGTGATGGCAATCGACTCCCACAGTTACAGGGTGAAGGTTATTTAGATAGGCGTTTAAAGATTTGTCGACATAGGAGTGCACATGCATATTTCTTTTCTTAAACCTACTGGGAATGCAATTTTCTACTTTCAAACAATGAAAGAAAGAACAAGCTAAGAAAAGAAAATAACAGGGAGAAAAGAAAAAAGGAATGAAAGAAGGCAGGAGGAGAGTAAAGAGAGAATGATGGAAAGAAAGAAAGAATTTGAAGTAGTCACACTGTCATCTGACTTGTTCTGCATCTTGCGTTCAGGAAAGATAAAAAACAAACACTCACATAGATCATTTTCTTTGGTCTGATAATGTGCGGAGTGGTCGCTTAAGTCTCTTTGTTCATACAGTGACCAGACCGCATGTAACAATAATGACCATAATTATTGAGCCCTGGAACTTACCCTGGCTCCCCTGGTTGAACTCCCAATGGGGAATATTTTTTTCTTTTTTTACCAGCCTTGTTATTTTTATTTTCCTTTTGCCAGACACACGGGTGAATAAGCAGGATAGACAGGAATTAATTTAAGTTTACACTCTTGTCTGAAATGCACATTATATATATATAAAAAAAAATAAAATTAAAAAAAAAAAAAGAAAGAAAAAGAAAAAAAAAGGGGGGGGGGGGGGGGGGAGAAAAAAAAAAAAAAAAAAAATTC